>JAGKTI010000045.1:48440-72721 GCA_018397915.1 Birgus latro | reverse complement strand
ATATATATATATATATATATATATATATATATATATATACATATATATATATATATATATATATATATATACAGTAGGCGCGGAAAGTGTTGACGCCATCTTAAAAAAAGAAAACATTCTTGTGGTTAGCAAGGAGAAACAAATAAATTAACACTCACCATTGAATTTAGTATTTACTGGCATTCCCCTTCACCTTTATTATCTTCTTAAGGCGTCTGGGGAGACTGATGGCGTAGTTTTGCAGAACAGACGGACTAAAACTGCTCCATAGCTGCAGCCTCAAGTTTAGGCAAAGATGATGTGTCCATACTACGCAGCTGCCGCTTCATGTGCGCCCATAAATTCTCAATGGGATTGATATCTGGGCTGTTTCCGGGCCAATCTCGAATAAAGGGAACCTCACAGTCTGTTAGCCACTGTTTCACTGACTTTGCAACATGTGCAGGGGCAGAATCTTGCATAAATACTCTTGCCTTGGTTTTATCAAAAGAGTCACTTAAAACATCACATAAGAGCTCCAAATAATTGTTCTGGTTCACTTTTTCATTTGCAGGTAGAATTACCAACCTACCAACACCATAATATGTAAAGCAGCCCCAAGCCATGAGTGAGGCTGGGTATTTAACAAACTTGGAAGTGTACTTAGGATCCAGGGGGTCACTGCCTGGTTTGCGGTACACTCGTGATGAAGGGGTACCAGTGACAGTAAATGTTGACTCATCACTCCAAAGCACAGTTTTCCATTGCTCCTCACTCCAGGCAAGATATTTCTTACAAAAATTTACTCTCTTTTTCTTCTGAAGTGCAGTTAGCAGTGGTTTTTTACGAGCACAAAAACTCCTGTAGCCCAGATCGTCATGCAACAGCTGCTGCACACTTCTGACAGACACATCTGCCAGCAACTGTGGGTTCTTTTCTTTTAAATCCCGTGCTGTTAGCCTTGGATCCTTGCTAACTTGCCTTGAGATCAGCTGACGGGTCCTGAAGGTTGTCTTACGAGGTCTCCCAGGCTTGGGAAGTGGAGTGGGAGGAATGGCCTCCCCACTGTCCTTGAACCGCTTCACCAGTCTCTGCACTGTCCTCAGTCTAACACCATCTGATTTGCAATAAATGGGAGTTTGTGGCCAGCTTTGTATAAAGTAATCACTTCCACACGTTTGTCCTTGCTTGTGGTTACTTTAGGCATGATGAGAATGTGGTAGGTAACCAAATAACTGTGTTATTTGAGTCAAAACATGCCCTCGTGGTGCATCACACACAGAGACAATCCTCCTCCTGTGGCTGCCCAAACATTACTGAGCCTGCTCCTGTGGTGCCAAACCTATCAAGCAGGGTTGCCAGCTCCCGTTGAAAAAGCGTCAGCTCATTTCGCATCACGGGGGAGGGTAGTATTAACCCTACTTCACTTAACGCGAAAAAGAATGATGTCGGCAAAAAAACGTCAATACTTTCCGTGCCTACTGTATGTACTGTATATACACATTCATATATACATACACACACCTGTCAAGATTCATTCATCTGCAAGAGTATAGTTAGCAAGAGACTGGTCCTAAAATTACTGAGACAATAGCTGGTAACTTAGAGGAAAATTTAGGTACCCTGAGTAAGGTCCTAGTTTTCCCCTCTTGGCCCATCCTCATGCATTTGACAAGTGTAATATTTTACTGTCACTTGATCACTCTGTAAGCTAATCTTTGTTAAAATTTATCAGTTGTTGTTGCACAGCCCTTGTCTGTCTAGCCCAACTTGATAGTGTGGGTTGATATTGGTTCTGTCCTGTGTTAGCAATAAAGAATGAAGCCTAATTGTTCAAAATTCATTGGTGATGTGATATGGTGAAGCTCCTCAGTATGTATGTAAGGGCACTGAGTGACAAAGAATGTTCCTAATGCAGGGATGGTGAGCAACCTCTTTAACCGAGATGAACAGAGTGAGATTGTGAGTGAACTGATTCCGGTGATGAAGAGGGAGCACCCCCGCCGCCCGCCAACTCCAGAGAATGTCATGGACTTTTTCCTCACTCGGACGAGACAGAACCTGCATGTGGTGCTATGCTTCTCACCTGTTAGTACTGTACCTTTTTCTTCACATGTAGTTTATTCACAAAATAATATACAGTACAGTAACTGTCTTCATGTACATGCATGTTACGAAGACAAAACAAAGGATAAGCCAAATTCTTATTATACACAAGCTGCTTGATCAATTACTTTCCTCCCTCAGCTTGGGTGAGCCTCTTCAAATAGTTAGATGATTGGAAATTCAGAGTTCAGCACATCAATGGGGTACTCAAGTCCTTGTAAGATTTTCTTATCTCCATATCAGCTTTTTATTCTGTTCATGATTGCCAGTGGGTACAATTACTGCAGTGTTAATAGAGACCACAATAATTGTGAATGAACTCAGAGACTGAAGTAAGTAGTACTAGAGTTCATTTACACCAGTTCATTAACCCTTCACTTCCACAATGTATTTTTCATTTATGGTCACAACTTACAGATGAATTTAATCAGTAATTTTACTCAGTTCTTCAAGTAATGGAATAAAATAAGGCTGTATTTAACCCACCCAGTTTGAAGAGTCTCTCGAAACCTAAATAACATTGAGTGGAGATAGCAGGAACAAACTAAAAAAGCACATTACTGGATTAAAGGGAATATATTGGATATATTGACATTGCTCTGGGACATTATAGTGAATCACCGTTTGTGACTTGCTAAAATCTCGCTGTTCCAATTTTATTATGTATATATTTTCTGCACTGAAAGACATTGTTTATTTCTACATAACAGTAACAGACCACATTCCATGACTCAGTACAATGTGTCACTCCCTTGGGTTTGTAAAATTATCATAAGAATTTATCACCTGTGACTGTGACATTAGTTTTCATTAAAGGCCTTGCATTTTAAGCTTCAAACACAGTTCCCCATTATTAATATAGGTTGATTTGGGGCTCCTGTATCAATATATTCATATGAAGAATTATCTAGCTTAATAATTTGCTTATTATACCAAATGTCCAGGTTTAGTAATTTTTACAGTTACTTGTACCACACTAAACTACCACTGCCAGGTTGGTGAGAAGTTTCGCAACCGAGCCATGAAGTTCCCAGGACTGATCAGTGGGTGTACCATTGACTGGTTTCAGCCCTGGCCCAAGGAGGCCCTAGTGGCTGTGGCGCAGCACTTCCTTGAGAACTATGAGATAATCAGCTCCCCAGATGTCAAAACCAGCCTGGTTAAAGGCATGGGCACCATCCATGACCATGTGGCTCAGCTTTGTACTGACTACTTCCAGAGGTTAGGATTTAGCTATAATGTGCCTAGCAGGATACTGTGTTACTTTGCTTTGTGTCACGCAGATTTTTAAAAAGTACAGTAGCTTCAAATGTTCTGCAACACTGAAGGCAGTTGCAATACATGTCAGCATATAATATAGTACTGTATCTTGGTATAGACCATAAGTAAAACATAAGTGAATTTTATTGCTGTACTGGTAATAAACTTCCTGGTGTTTAGAATTAAGTGCCTTGCATTATGCTCGGGATGTTATTTATATGTTTACTAATTTGTTTTTCACTTGCCACACAGGTACCGGCGTGCTGCCCATGTGACACCAAAGTCTTTTCTCTCCTTCATCAACATCTACAAGAAGATTTATAATGAGAAACGTGAGGAGATAGGAGAGTCCGCCAACCGGATGACATCAGGCCTAGACAAGCTGCAGGAGGCATCAGTGGCTGTAGAGCGGCTGCGGGAGGAACTTTTTGTCATGGAGGAGGACTTAGCCGTTGCTTCAGAAAAAGCTCAAAAGGTCAGCAGTTCTTACAGTGCCAGATTCATAGCTCTTGTTGGATTTTTGTTTATTTTTCATTTTATGTCTTACTGCTGAGGGTGAGAAGGCAGTTAAGTTTAGTTAGTTCAGAATAAGTACAGGTACTGTATATAAAATTGATAAATGAAGTACATGACAACACAAAGATAATGAATGAAAATTCCACAAGAAAAGTAAATGAAGAAGCACAAGAAGTAGGAGACAGAAAGCCCCTAAACATCAGTACTTAATGATTGATATAACATGTGTTTTCACCCTGATTCTCATATAATGTGACACACTGTTGGTATGAAGAATTTGTATAACAGAGGTATAATGTGCTTAGCATGAAATGCAGGCCCTAAAAATGGCCCAAATATGGCATTTTTATTCAATGGGTAACCCTCATTCTCATTCTGTGAGGAACATAACTGCATAAAGAACCACTGCACACCTTTTACCTCCTCCCTCACAAATCCATCTTCCTTTACAGTTCATTAGATTTTTAAAGTACATTACGTATGTTTATAAGTGCAGTAATACCTTAAAATTCATGGGGAATAGATTTCTCCAAACCATGTGAGTACCTGAAACTATGTATACTTGTCAAGGAGTATAAATTGAAACTATGTATACTTGTCAAGGAGTATAAATTTACTCTGCAGTTTATATATAGATGTATTGAAGCTATTCTTTCTTTACCTCATTCTTTCCTCATCCCTTCTGCCTACAGGTGACTTTACACTCCCTCTTCCATCTTTCTTTCCTCCATTCATTCCTCTTCCTTCTGCCCATGGGTGACTGTACACTGAGTGACAAGCCAAATGGATTCCCATACACCAGAAAACCATTTACTGCACTGGGTGGTAACCATATAACGAAATTATGGCTCCTGGTGGTTTAGTGGGTAATTATGGCACTCCAGTCAGATTGATCTGGTGAAGGTTTATATCCAAGGGGTGGTTGGGGTTTATTGCTCATGTTATACCACTCATGGATGAGTGAGGCTGGTCACTCTCATCTTAAATGTCAGGACCAACTTGCCTAGCCCTTGGCTTCTATGCTTCTCATGGGGCAACGTAGAATTGGATGATAGATGGATGGATGAAACTATTCGCAGTAATTATATTGTATATAACATATGAAATAGCAGCTTAAAAGATAAAAAGACATTGAAGTAACTGTTGAAGTGTAGTATTTTTATTTTGTAATTTACATTTAGTGCAGAAAGTGAGAATGTGAATGTTTGGGGTAGGGTTGCGAGAGGTAGACCAAAAAAGGTCTGGGACTAGGTCATAGAGTATGACGTCATGGATGAGAGACTGAATAGGGAGGTAACCAGATATCAAGCAGTGTGGAGAGCTGCCATTAGGTGACCAAGGCCGATGCATGCAAGCATGTTGGAGTCTTTGTAAACAATACGATGTAAGGAAAGCAATAGTAAGTATAAATGCTGCCGTGTAAGTGTGGGAAATACTGTAAGTTATTGGTTTCCCATGAGAGTGGGGCTGCGGCAGGGATGTGTGATGTCGCCTTGGTTGTTTAATATTTATATGGATGGTGTTGTAAGGGAGGTGAATGCAAGAGTGTTAGATGGAGGACTGAGTCTGGTGAATGATGGTAGAGAGTGGAATCTGAAGCAGCTGCTGTTTGCGGATGATACTGCACTGGTGGCTGATTCAGAAGAGAGATTGAGACAGTTGGTAGAGGAGTTTGGAAGGGCGTGTGAAAGGAGGAAACTGAAAATAAATGAGAATAAGAGTAAAGTGATGAAGTGTACGAGGTTGATAGATGGTAGGAGGATGATTATAGTTTTGAATGGTGAGTTGCTTGAGGAGGTTGAGTGTTTTAAGTACTTAGGGTCACATGTTGCTGCGGATGGAAGAATCGATGCAGAAGTGAAGTTTAGAATGAATGAAGTTGGAAAGGTGCTAGGAGGAATGAAAAAAGTGTTTGGATGTCGTTCACTCAGAATGGATGTAAAGAGAAGGCTGTATGAGGGTGTTGTGGTACCGACTGCATTATATGGGGCTGAAACATGGAATATGGGTGTAGCAGAGAGGAAAAGTTTGAATGTAATGGAGATGAGGTGTCTGAGGAGTATGTGTGGAGTGACGCGTATGGATCGAGTGAGAAATGATGAATTGCGAAGGAGAACTGGAATTGTTCGGGAGATGGCTGATCGAGTTGAACAGAGAGTGTTGCGATGGTTTGGGCACATGGAGAGAATGGATGATGAGCGATTGGTGAAAAAGATAACTAGATCTGATGTGAGAGGCGTAAGGCTGAGAGGAAGACCACGAATAGGATGGATGGACAGTGTGAAGAGAGCGTTGGATGCGAGAGGGTTGTCTGTTGAGCAAGGAAGAGTGGCTGTGCGTGATAGAAATGAATGGAGAGAAATTGTGAATGAATAAATGATGACGCAGCCCTGAGAGGATATTCTCCTGCATTTTGTCTGATCAGCTGATCAGGTCAGGTGCAGGTAAGGGGCTGGATCCATTATGATGTGGCAGGGGTAAACCAGCTTTGCTGTCGGGCCCTGCTGCGGATGTCGCTGACTGCACTGCGTGGTTGACCCTCGTGTGGTGTGGTGCGGTGAGGATCTGTCCCTTCTCCCCTTTGGGGCTAAGATGCGAATGAATGTGTATGAGTGGATGAGTAAATTGGTAGTGTGTTGACCTGTCTCGGCTACCTCCCTTTTCTTGGGGGAAGCAGCCTAGGTATATAGTATATAGATAGATAGTATCTCATAAGTGACTTGTATGACTAAAGGGATTAGGAACAGTCTTAATTAATCCAATCAATGTGATGATGCCTTATTTATTTATTTATTCATTTACTAATTGTTATCTTGTCATACCTTGACAGTATTTATCAGCCTAGGAAGAACCTCTATAGCCATAGGATTAATAGTTTTCTTTAGTGACTGGAAAAGAAATTACATTGGCTATTCTCTATCACTGTTTTGACCATCTGTCTTCTTTGCATACCTGGTATTAAACTATGAAGCTTGTGAGACAAAATATATTTTTGTTTATTTATTATTATTATTATTATTTTGTACTCTCTATTGTTGTTTTGCCTGGCTGTCTACAAGTTACAGCACTTAAGTTGGCATGACACCCTTGCATTGGTTTGATCCATAAGAGGTGACTGGAAGTTTTTTGATAATTCACATCAAGGGAGCTGGTCATCTATCCTTAAATGTATTGGACTATGATAGCCTAGCAATGGACCCAACAGTATGGTTGCATGGGATCTGCTGTTACCATTTTTTACCACTTCTATGGTATACAAAGTGAAAATTTTATTAAATAACTGACTGACTGAGTTCTACAACTCCATTAAACCCTTTGTCCCCCCAAAGAAGAGCTTTGAGAATGATTTAGTAATACTTGTATCATACATAAATGTAACATGAAGCTGGCTAGTGGTGTGGGGAGATGTAGAATTAGAGTCTGGTCACACCAAAACTGTCCTTGCTAGATCCTGGAGGAAGTGACGCGTCGTGCAGAAGAGGCAGAGAGCATCAAGGAGGAGGTAGAGAAGGTGCGGGACAAAGCTCAGGCATTGGTTAATGACATTGCGAAGGACAAGTCACTAGCTGAGGAGAAGCTGGAGGCAGCAAGACCAGCACTGGAGGAGGCTGAAGCTGCTCTCAATACCATCAAGCCAGCCCACATTGGTAAGATGCTTAAACTGATGGCAATAATGATGTATATACTGTAGTCAGATGATTAATTATAACTGTGTTTGTATCTTTAATAGTATTTTGCCACAGCTATACTGTACAGGTTCTCAGTTTATGTAAACTGTCACAGAAATTGCCAAACTAGCTGTCTTCAATATGTGAATGTAACAATAGTTGTAACACAAGGCTCACTTGGGCATGAACCCAGTGGACTGCAAGAAACTAGCCACATCAGCTGGGTGCTCCCAAATGTCTTTAACTGAGGTTTTGTTGAGTGACTGTTTTGAGATAGAGAGATGCATGAGATGAGCTAATGCTTTGTGGTTTGAGGGACTGCTATATACAGTAGTCGGAGAATAGTGGAATATTAGCGAGTTGTATTTTTTGTTTGCATTGCTCCAGGGAAAGGTGATGTCTGCATCGTGGTCTAGATGGATGCACTTACGTCTCTCTGAGTAGGGTGGTTTCTAAGATATGAATTTCTGGTGATGGTTCATGAAGGATGTTCATTGACTAGAGGTTTTGGTTGGCTATGGTGGCTATGAATTTGTGTAGATGCTTGTGAAGTGTTAATTGGTAGAGGAATGTTGTGTAGGCATTTTTTGTAGTATTTGGAGGTTCAATTTTTTGTTTTTGTTGCAAAGATTAGTATCAGTAAATAAAGTGTATATCAGAGTAATCTCTTCAAAGGCTGATGAAAAATTACTTAATATTTCCCTGTAGTTTATTATTACGGTATTATGGGACATCCTACTTTTGTAATACCATGGGCTACTGTAAAATGAGAAATGGATAGTAATAATATCAACAATAATGGGTTGTGCTATAATAATGGTAGTATTAATGGCAGTAAATATGGTCAATGATGATTGTGCAGTGCATTGTTGATGTTTCAGCTACCATCCGTAAGTTGGGTCGACCACCACATTTGATCATGCGCATCATGGACTGTGTCCTGCTCCTGTTTCAGCGACACCTGCAGCCTGTTAAACCAGATCCCATTGCCCCATGCCCTAAACCATCATGGTCAGACAGCCTCAAGGTGAGTCTCAGTTGAACAGGACACTACTGGTAGACTTCTCCTCAGATAACGTAGAGGTTTAATATTCAGGACTGTAGTGTGACCTGTATTCTCTGTTAAATGTAACTGACCCCTCACCCTTCCAAGAGACAGAAATTGGAGATAAAACAACATGAATTCGTGCTGTACTGCTTTATACATGACAGACAAATACATTAAAGCATATATAAATACATTTAAGGCATACCAGCAGTTAGACATTGAACTTATTTTAGAGTGGACAGCTTTTGCAGAAAGAAGGTAACCAGTTTAACTTTACAAATCTCTTGTACAGGATATCATTTTCACCAGTTGTTTGCAGGCAGTCAACTCTAGAAGTCTTCCTTAGTCTTTCTTTTCCTTCACGAATAACCTCCAGTCTTTTAAACATAATGTATTCAGTCATAATGAAATGGATGGATCTTTATTTTTGGCAAGTTCTTGTTCAGCTTTCACAGAAAAGGACTCAGTTTTGCAGAGTTCTGCTTTGGTTCTTTATTTTTGCATTAAAAAGTTATGCAAACTCATTATTTGCACTGCCTACAGTTCTTGAAGATGGTAAAGGAGATAGGCTGTATTTGATACAGTAGTCTATGACGTATGCTTCCACTCCTTTTTCCAGATGATGGCCAGCACGACATTCCTGCTCTCACTGCAGAACTTCCCCAAAGACACAATAAATGATGAAGTTGTTGAGTTGCTGGAGCCATATTTTGACATGGAGGACTACGACATGGACACAGCCAAACGGGTGTGTGGGGATGTGGCTGGCCTCCTCTCCTGGACCCGTGCCATGGCAGTTTTCTTTGGTGTCAACAAGGAAGTTCTGCCACTCAAGGTATAGACCTTTTAGAAGCAATGTGAGGTATTTCGTAAAATAAGATTTTTGCAGTACTCTCTTATATTAGCCCAGTTATCCTAAGCCAGGGATTGGGGGTTCGTGTCCCTTTTATTAGAGATAGACTGCTAGATAAAGCTGATTTCATGTGTGCAGTGTGTCGAGAAGAGCAGCTGGAGATTGTCAGGCATGAAAGGATTGAACTTGCTGGTGAATCTCTTGAGTGTGTGGAAGAGTTTTGTTTTTTGGGAGACATGGTATGTGCTGGAGGTGAGACTGGAGCTAGCTGTGTGGCTAGAGTGAGGAATGGTTGGAAGAAGTTCAGGGAGCTGTTGCCTCTCCTGACATTGAGAGGGCTCTTCCTCCTTGCTAAAGGATCTTTGTATGCAGCATGTGTTAGGAGTGTACTGTAATGCTGTAATATAGTAAGATTAGGCAGTAAAGGAAGTGGATATTCACAGGATCAGACATACAGAAATGACAATGATCTGGTGGATGTGCAGTGCATCCCTGAGTGTGAGGCGTAGGGGGGCTAGATTTACGATGGAAGAGTGAGGGGTAGGATGGGACTGGAGTGTATTGGTGTTGTGATGAGTAGAGGTAGATTGAGATGGTTTGGGCATGTGGAGAGGATTGGGGATGATAATTGGGTGCAGAAAGTAAGAAGTGCCAATGTTAGGGATAGGGTTGTGAGAGGTAGATCAAAAAAGACCTGGGACGACATCATTGAGTGTGACCTGAGGGATAGGGGACTGAATAAGGAAGCTGTGAGAGATCTAGCAGCATGGAGAGCTGCCATTAGGTGGCAAAGGCTGACACATGCAAGCATGATGGAGCCTTCAAAAATGAACGAATGAACAAATGAAGTGAAGTATTGATGATGAGTACATCCTTAAGAGGTTTGCTTTCATTGCAGGCAAACCTGGCACTACAGGAGGCTCGGCTGAGGCTGGCTATGGGTGACCTTGAACGTGCGCAGGCTGTGCTTGATGACAAGCAGCGGGAGTTGGATGTGGTTAGGGGACAGTATCAGGCAGCCCTTGCAGAGAAGCAGAAGCTCATTGATGCAGCCAACGTGTGTCGTCGCAAGATGCAGGCTGCTGCCACACTCATCAATGGACTGGCTGGGGAAAAAGTCCGCTGGACCAAGCAGAGCAAGTCACTCAGGCAGCAGCTGGGCAGGTCAGTTACTGCTAAACTGTTTGGGTGGCAGGCTGGGGTCACAACAAGTTGGGATGCTTTTCATACCATACACGACTGTAGAAACAGACTGCTTGTAGGTCTTTAAGACTGTAATTTATTTCTGATCTGTATGTGCGTATTATTTTTATAATTGATTTTCAGAAATAAACAAAATCAGCAGATTTAATGTGGGACACATAAATAATGCAAATCAGCACTGATGCTTACATGAAGATAAATATTATACTAGGTATCACACCTTACTGCATATCAATCTGTGAGATTGAGGTTGTGAAAAGAATTATATATCTGTTGTTAGAAAGGATATTCTGGCTCCTGTAAAAACTTTTGTATGTGTGGTGGCAGTGCAGGAATAAAATTAAATGGATTCATGAGTGAGTAGTTCATTATTACTAATGGAGTGGCACATGATTTTGTTACCCATATTGTTGTTCAGCAGTTTTATGTGGCTCATGTAATGAGAAAGGTCAGACTAAAAGGGGTGAAGAATAAAATGAATCTAGTGATGGATGAATACTGTACAGTACTTTAAATCTGATGTACCGTATGTAGATATTGCTGGATCTCTGCAGCCTTGTTCAGAATTTGTGAGGAGTGTGGTCTGAAAGCATATTCAGAGAACAATAAAGTAGTTGGTTTTTGCAGAAGGTAATTAACCTTATAATGCATTTATGAATGGCCTTTAGTTGGTAGGAAGTTTTAAATACACTGTTGCAGTGATAGAAAAGAGAAGTATCTTTAGGAAAATTGCTGAGTGTGTCAGTTGTCATCAACAGAATAGACAGAATGTGAATCTAAGGAAGCATATGAAAGGACATACAACCTTCACCCACTTTATATGTCCACCACAGCCAGGGTTTGAGCCTTAGATTCAGGATCGATGCATTGCCAGACAAGTATGCTTACCAGTAAGTCATTACAGCTCCAGGACCATGGCAGTGCATTTTTCTGTAGACTGTATTGCTGTCTTACCCTTCAGGGTATGAAAATAATAAGGTGAGGCTACTCAATGACCTTAACATTTTTTAGCATCTCAAAAATGCACAGTGATGCTGTAATCTTATTTTTTGGTGTTTTCTGGCCTTCTGGTAGGTTGGTAGGAGACGTGCTACTGACAACTGCATTCCTCTCGTATGCTGGCCCCTTCAACCAGGAATATCGCACCAAAATGACCAAAAACTGGCGTTCTCTCTTCCACTCTCGCAACATCCCATACACAACAGAGCTGGATGTCACCAACTGGCTCATTGACAATGCTACGGTAAGATGTCTTTGGCAGGTTATGTTACACATTCAGTATGTTAGAAAAGTAAGCTATTTTTCTAGATACTAATTAGATGATGGATGCATGAATGAATGAATGAATGACTAACAGTATCGTCTGTTAGCATTTTGCTCACTTTCATAATTCTCTGCAGACACTTACTAGGCATTTGTAGAGTGGGGAAAAACATTGTAGATCATACTATAAGGAGTAGATATAAATCCCTTGGGGCTCCTAATGATCTTCCTATAAACATGGGTGATTCCTGCTTTGCAACAGCATCCTTCAGTCAAGACCATCAGAGAGCAATCACATTACACTGTGTGAACACAAAAAACATGCAAATAGCTCTAGCAAAATGCTGACATCTCTTTGTTCCTTATTCAGGAGATATAGTTGCTTGGTACTAGCCACTCATATACCGTGAAGTTCAGAGTATAGACATTTCATTTAAAACCATGAGAGAAATTTCACTGACTAGGCAGTTAACAGAGCAATGTATACCCTTGCACATCAACCTCTCTCTGCCTGTAATGAGTTTCCCTGCCTTCCACAAATTGTTAGCTGTAGTTGCAGGGAGGGTTAATCCATCTCCATCTATTGTAGTATGAGAGAAATGAGGTAATGATGTCATATTAATGTATGTTGTTTTGTTGGGTAAAGTGATGGTAGTAAAACACTCTAAATATAATGGTGTTAGACAGGGTACTGTGATTTCATCTGTTGAACCTGGTAGCTTAAATAAACCTGTTTTACACTCAGTCTACTTTACAGAATTATTGAGCAATAAAATTGATTTACTTACCATTACTGGGTACAGGTGTCAGAGTGGAACTTGCAAGGTTTGCCAAATGATGAGCTGAGCATCCAGAATGGCCTGATTGTAAGCAAAGCATCATGCTACCCACTTCTTATTGATCCACAGGGACAAGGCAAGATCTGGATCAAGAACAGGGAAGCCATGAATGAACTTCAAGTGAGTGGTTCTTACCTTTCTTGCTTATTTGCAGACAGTCTGAATTAAGTTAATAATCAAGACCAATTTTCTTTTGTACCCTAGCTCCTGAAAGGGCAAGGTGATACAATAAAGTTCTGTGCATTCTTCCATCTTTCAGCTTATGTGCAGTTGTTATGTACTGGTATTGTTGTCTTATATAGACAGGAACCCAGTTGATTGCACTGATTCAGCCTCTTCAGTTTGGCAAAAATGGTGAGTAGCTACCCTGTAATGTTGTAGGGCACCATATTGATGAAGACATAGTGTGAGTGCAATATTTTTGTGTTAGCACCAGGACTAGTGTACAGGGTATGATATGTTCACAGTGAGTCTGATGTGATGAGCTCATATATTTCTGGAGAGGGAAACGTTTGTGAAATTTATCGCCTGAGGTGGGTCATAAGTGAAACATGGCAAATGGAGACCTTAGACCTTTGTGTCCATACTTTATCAGCATTTAGGTGTGCATTAATTGTGTTTGAATTAAGAAACTGTGTTGAAGTACTTTCGTCTTTAATGGTTAGAACTCAGAAACATAGGAAGTATAAGAGAAGGTGTACAGGCATAACATGTTCTTTATATTTTTCATATGACAGTGCACATGAATGCTCTGTTCTGAATTGTTCTCAAGTATTCATCTGTTATGTTCCAGTCAATTGGCCTTGATTTACTGTTCTCAGTACAGCAAAAGCATCTGAATTACTTTTGAAGTAGTTTGTAATACAGTCAGAAATCAATGCTGTCATTATTTAACATTTGCATTCATGGCATTCAGAGTGACCTCAAAAAATCTTTTGGCTCATCAGTTATGCATGATTTTTGCTACTCTTCTGGGAAATGGCCCAAGAATCGATCCAGTGAGCTGTCATCTATAACAGTGATTGCATGAGTAGACATCACACTGAAAAATTGAGAAAATTGTATTGGATCCACTGTTCAACCCTGAGTGAGTGCAAGGATGCCTGTTGACATTTGACTTTACACCAGCACCTACTGTAATGACTTTGCCTATCTCCTACAGTAGCAAAATTTTATATGTCTATCCAGGACAGTAAATATGAGTAATATTTTTTTTTACCAAGTAAGAATCTGCATTAAACTTAACCAAACCATAGTAGTCAGTAGTGTCTGGCAAAAAAGTATTGTATAGGTGACACTGTACTTATTGTGTTGTTCTCTTGTAGGACTTGATGACAGTATCACTGTGTTTGCACTGCCATCTACCTGTTCATCACTCAGATTGACCTAAGGTCCTTTGTTTTCTTGGGCTTCTGGGGTATGTACCAGCACTGCTGTCAGTACTTCATTATGTCAGTTCATATTAGGATGTCTTTTTATTATTGAGCTATTCTTGATAATTCTCTTGTATTTTTATTTGGTTATCAGCATTCTGCCCTGCACTGGATACTCATGACTGTCATGTTAGTTATATTAACACATGCCATGTTCTTTTATGTCATGTGGATGTCATACAATTTCAAACATTTTTAACACAAAAATCTGTGGCTCCACAAAACATCCCTACCATGCCAGCAGATGTCAGCCTCTTGGAAAAATTACCTACAGTAAATATCTTCATCTGTCATTTATGACATATCCCAAAACATGAAAAATAATGTAGATCTTGGTAATAATGTTTTACTCATGACTGCTTCATTGTGTTGCATCTTTATGTTGTATCAGGAGAAATCCATCAGAGGTTCTTCTGCAGTCCAGACACACCTTATCAGTTTGCTATCGCATAAAGTGATGTAGGTGTTGTTGCAGATATTTTTAAGGTCCATTTTTTTAATGACACAAGCATCACATTAAATTCTTCTAAATTACTTTTGAGGGAATAAAATAGTTCATGTAATTCATGTCATATTATAATGCTTCATTGTAGGACATGAGTGACACAGGCCTAAACAAGCAGCAGCTCTGCTCCTTCTCAGAGTTGACTCGTGAGAGACACCAGAAACTTCTAGTTCATTTGTCATGTTCAACCAGATTTGTATCAGTTTCTGTTTTTCCTTGTCTTGACCTGTTTGTTGTATCAAACTTCTGTAACTACCACCAGAAAGTTTATGATATTCTGCTACTAAGCAAGTTCCAATACTGTATATATAGTACCTGTATAGCAAGTTCCAATACTGTATATATAGTACCTGTATAGCTTTTATCAATATTTTGACCTGCATGATTGAGAATATATCCACATAATGTTATCTTTATTCTTAGTGCACAAAGGTAGCCATATTATTGCCTTTTCACACACAACAGATATTGAGGAAGCTAGTGGTATGTGGTGTATGCCAAGAAAGACAAATTTTGGGAGGTGAATAAGGCCATAAATGAAAGTTTCACTTGGCAGTGTACACATGTATGAATTTCTCTTGCAGTTTAATTATGGAAGTAAACCTGAAAGTCTTCATGAACATGCAACTGAGCCTTTCTAGCTGTGTGAGATTATGAGAACGACTGATGGTTGTCCACCAATGCAGTTTATTTCCCCATCAGATATCTTCACTGAATCACAAGTACTTTCGCACACACCTGGAGGACTCACTGTCTTTGGGGCGACCATTGCTGATTGAGGATGTAGAGGAAGAGCTCGACCCTGTTCTTGACAACCTGTTAGAGCGCAATTTTATAAAGTCTGGCTCCATACTCAAGGTTTGCCTCCAGCTGGTCATGTTTGGTATACAGCATTCTTTGCAATATATAGTATGACTTATTCATGTACAGAAAGATAAATTTCAGTTAAACTAAAGTGGACTGGCTGGTAATAGGACTAAGTTAAATTCTTTACCAAGACTAAGTGACTAATAAATAGGGATGGTATAATGTAGAGTTTTGTAGACACTCAGTTGGGCTAGTTCATGGAAGATTCTACTCACCCAGTAAAATTTTCATTGGCCCATCAGATTATTAAAATTGTTCTAAATACAGTATAACAGATGCTAAAACAGAAACTACACCATTGTGATATTGCTGATAGTTATGTTTAATTCTTCTACTTTGCTGCTTTTTTTTTTTTTTTTTGCTGGTTTAACGTTTTGATTTGGAAGCACAACTTCGGGTTTCCTCTACTAGGCAAGAATACGGTGTCCTTAGTTAAGAAGTTTTAGTTTGCAGGTAGTTTATTTATAAGGAATTACAGTCTTGGCTGTGACAATGAACAAACTTCCCCCTCCAGCAGATTAGAAGCTCTGCACTTTACTTCTTCCATAACTTCTTACAACTTATGTCATCAAGTCAAGCATAGCTCAAGAAATCAGCCTTTTTTTGTAGGAGACAGCACTGAAGATGTATATATTATTTTGCATTAGTGTTTTCACTATCATAGGTGCTGGTGGGGGACAAGGAGTGTGATGTAATGCCAGGGTTTATGCTCTACATCACCACCAAACTGCCTAATCCTGCCTACACACCTGAGATTTCAGCCAAGACAGCCATTATTGACTTCACAGTCACTGTTCATGGTCTTGAAGACCAGCTTCTAGGTGAGTATATGGGGTAGGGTCAGCTTCTTTTATTATGAAAAGAAGGGAGAATGTCATAGCTTATGTTCAGTGTGAAATAAAGAAACCACTGCCTCTCTCCAGTCCTTTCCTGGAGTCACCCATAGAAAGTGAGATCACATTCACCTCCAATCGCCATGTCAGGCAAGTGGGAGTTAAGAAATATACCAGGTGTTGGAAGACTGAGTCACTACAGGTCTAATCCCAGAAAGCCAGAAAATAAATGGCAGATAATTTTGTTCCAGAAAGTTTTGTTTCTTGCAAACTGAACTGAAACCTCTTTAAACAGCCTGACTGAGAGATGGTGACAGTTACAGAGATTCCTGACTCCACTACCTTTTTCCCTTCCTTCAGTCCGTTTTTCCTGCTTGAAGCCAGTATTCTTTTTCCACTTCCACATCTGCGAGTTTGCTGTGAATAGGTCTAACTTTTTGGCTGGCATTTTCTGGTGCTTGATTTTATTTTAAGGGAATTTTTATTAGAGCAGCTGGAAATATGGCATCCTTCTGTTTCAGTTGCACACTTCAAAAACATTCCTACCAGGTTTATCCTTATATAATAAATTTCAAAATATATACAGTATATTAGTAGCAACTCAAAATGTAGAAGTGGCAAACTAGAATCATGTCACGAATAAAATATAAAAGTAAAAAAATAACTTGGACATTAGAAAACTTGTGAAGAGAGAAATATATCCAGGACAAGCCTCATACTGCCTAGGCTTTGCTTATATACTATTGGTGTAAACCCAAAAAACACATAATACAGTACATGAAAAAAAGCTGCTGAATTGGAAAAAAAATACTATAGACACATTAAAAGCTGGACACTCTCTTGACACAGGATGAGTATGGGAATGCACAAAGAAAAAGTAGAAGACAAGAAAAACAGTGGGATGAGCAAAGAGTTTAACTAATATTAATGCAGACAGCAAACACATTTACTGGCTTGTTCAAAACTAAACTTACACATGGCTAACACAGCTTATGATATTTTTTCTTCATCTCGACAACTTCTGGCTGCTTTTCCATCTTGTGATTGTACCACATGCTGATATCACACTTATTTTAATTCACTAATAGATAAGACCAAGTGACTATAGTTTATTTGACATAAATAATTCATTTATATTATGTGAGATACTCAGCCATACTGTTACCACAATATTTCAGCCATTATCACTGGTTAAGAGGTAAGTTAGATTTATTCTCATAGCTATCAAATAATTTTTCTCCAGTGTGCTATATTATTGTTCCATTTTCCCATCATTACAGTAGTTAAATGTACTCTTAACAATTTATGCGCAACTACTGGCACTTTTTTTTTTTAATGCAACGAAGTTTTAAGTATGCAGGTATTCTTAAAATGGGGAAATAAATCCATATATGAGGACTCCTTAATCCAACTTACATGTGAGTGGATGAGGAGATAGCACAGTACAATAGTAAGTACAGTGTGATGGGGGTTGGCAGGGCGAGTGATCAGGACGGAGAAGAGTGAGCTGGAGAATGAGCGAGTGGCACTCATTGAGGAGGTTATGGAAAACAAGAGGAGGATGAAGGAACTTGAGGACAACCTGCTCTTCCGCCTCACATCAGTTCAGGTCAGAACCACAAGTTATCTACAAGCTGACCACATTAAGTATGAGGCAGTGACACCTCATTAACTTTGTACTGTCTTGAGCATTTGTTGTGGAATAAATGTTATAAAATTTTTTCCTAGTCAACAGTTATTGTTTCCTATGATATAGTACTGTTGGACCCTGCAGAATTTAGCTGGTAACTATATATTAATACTTACTGTTATTCTAAAATCATGTAAACACAATAAGTAGAATGTCTGTTTCTGTCTGTATGAGATCCTTTGGATGGCCAATATGCCATTAGGAAAAATAAGCTTGCTGAAGCTTCCTGATGATTTTATATTACTGACTGAGTACCATTATCACTGGTTAGAAGAGTCAGTAGCATGAACATCAATATACTGTATTTTTAGTTTATGAAGTGGTGGTGGATATGCTGTGCAGTGACCTGTCTGTATGTGCAGACTCATTATACACAGATTCTCAGTGCATGTTGGTTATAAGCTGTACCAGGGACACCATTAGTGCTGAAAAAGTATACCAAGTGCATGATTACATACTTATTTTCCCCTCATTTGTTGCTTTAACTTAACAAATGCTCCTTTGGGATTTTATCCCCCTCCCCTCCCCAGGTGTAAAACATATCAAAACATTGATTTGCACCAATCTCATTTTTTATCTTACAGAATGAAAGAATTTATGAAACTGGGTTCAGAAATTTATTACGATGGCTCTTGAGAGCCCTGTGGCACTCGCAGAACGGGCCTCCCGAGAGGCGTGTAGCTCTGTACGGGTTAAGCCGCTTTAATGAAACAGCCTATATTTTCTTTATCTTTGTACTATAGGCTGTGCCCTCAGGAAGTGTAACTGTGTTTTGTATTACTACTTACTTATTGCTTTAGGTCTCTTTAGTGTCAGTCTAGTCTGCTTTACCTCTGTATAGTTGGTTGTCCCCTTAAAAAAACATATCTGTAGTCTGTTTGGGGTCAGAGAAGGTTTTTAGTTGGCAAGTTAGGATCAGACCAGAGAATTGGTCAACATAGTAGGTTTATTGTAATGTGTTATTGGGCCCTTTATATGCAGCTGCTATATGCATGAATGCCTGGGTTAACACTTTACCCACATATGCGGAGGGGTCATTTTAACTAACTGGATAGCCTTGTTTTTCATTTTAGCAGCAATAATTTCAAGTGTCTGAATGGTAGTTGGTGTGCATTGCAGCTGCAGTGTGCTTGTAATGTGGTACTGTTTATGTAGTAATAGATAAAGGCTTGTGGCATGGCAGTTGTTATGTGGAACTGTGTATTTGATGGTGAGTAAATATGGTGTGGATGCAGCTACAGTACTGGGTAATTGAGTGGTGTCTCTCCTGCAGGGTTCACTCGTGGATGATGAGGATCTGATCATGGTGCTGCAAGACACCAAATCCACTGCACAGGATGTAAGCACCAAGTTGCACATTGCCTCAGAGACAGAACGTAAAATCAACGGGGCACGTGAGGAATACCGCCCTGTTGCCACACGGGGCTCCATCCTCTATTTCTTGATCACGGACATGGCAGTTGTCTCCAATATGTATCAGACTTCTCTCAGACAATTCCTCATTCTCTTCGATATGTCCATGACCAAGTGTGTTAAGTATGAGATTTGTGCAATGATTCTGGGAGAGATTTATAGCCATATTCTGAGTCTGTCAGCCAGATAATTACTGTAAAATCCTTTTGATGAGATCCATCCCTTCTGTTCGTACCATTTCTTTATGATTCCTTATTTACTTAGACTTGTATCACCTGATCTTTTTTCAGTATTGTTCCTTTTTATTGTGTCACAGAAATATGTGGTTTGTGTTGGGCTTAGCTGCTTCTGTTGAGGGGAAGTCATTGCATATTACTGTTTCTTTTCTGTTATTGGCCTACAAACTCCTCTACACCTAATGTGATGTTTTAATGCTTAAATACTGAAAGGAGAAAGAAAACAGAATGCAAGGCCATAGTCACTGAAGTGCCGCAATATGCTTTCTTACTCCTTAGATCAGATCGCAGCAACTCTCCCAAAATCAGGATTGGCAACATCATCCGGTACCTGACACAACAGGTGTGGAGGAATGCTTGCCGAGGCTTCTATGAACGACACAAGTTCCTCTTCACGCTCCTCCTGGCCATGAAAATTGATCTGCAGTGTGGCCTCATTACTCATGATGAATTTATGAAATTCATCAAGGTTAGTTAATCAAGCTTTTTTTAAATGTTGTTGTGTATTGAGGCTGTACTGGAGCCTCCAATGGTTAAGTGGGTGGCTGCTTGACTATTAGAGATCTGTTTTAAGTTGAAGAGAATCATCAGGTTGCAGTAAGAATAAGTCAATGAATCATGTTACTAAGTTATTAGGGTTTAAAAAGTTGATATTTTAGAACACATATTACCTGCAACAAGGGCCAGCTATATCACATCCACTGACCATCACCAGGGGGGAGCATCGTTGGACCTAAAGGCAGTGCAGCCTAAACCTTTCCGCTGGATCCTGGACATCACATGGCTCAACCTGGTAGAGCTCAGCAAACTGCCACAGTTCATCAACATCCTGGATCAGATCACAGAAAATGAGAAGGATTGGAGGCTCTGGTTTGAGAAGGACAAACCAGAGGAGGTAGATTGTTGTGTTTGGATTTAATAGCTCTAATGTTTTTTCATTTTTAGTTTCATTAAGTGTCTAGCCAATCTGTATCCTTTACAACAGTGTAGTTTGACGCTAATCTAGTAGTTTCATATGTTTTGAGTATTTTTAGAGGGTATCTGATTAATTGTTTGGAATTGATAATTTAGGATTATAAATTTAACTTTAGTTGAAATGAAGACAATGTCACATAAATTAAGATAATATCATAATATTGAGTCTAGTTTATGCTAACATAACATGTTTGTTAATTTTATTTGTCTTAAAGAAGCTTTAAGTGTAATTTGTGTATTGTGTTGCAGGAGGAGCTGCCATGTGGGTACTCCCGCTCCTTAGACATGTTCCGGCAGCTGCTGCTTATCCGCTCTTGGTGTCCAGACCGTACATTATCCCAAGCACGTCGATACATTCGCAGTAAGTCATATCTTGTACTGTCTGTTTTCATACCCATAAATTATAGTATTCTTTGTTTTCTTACCCTCATAGCACTTTACAAGGGGGCAGATTATGGAGAAAACTGTGAGAAGGGCTATTAGGTATTATGACGTCAGTGGATTTGTGAAAAGTATATAAGGTGAACAGAAATTGAGGAGTAAAGTGTGATTACAAACTTGGTAACTAACAAAATATTCATCACAGTCAAGCAGGAAACATTCAGCTACAGCTTCAAAGTATCAAAGTCCAAGCTGAGACCCACACATTGTCACAAATCTTATTACACATCTTAGATTTTTTTTTTTCCCAACAGCATCCAGCAACTCAGTTTCGCTTGCAGTCCATAGAAAGCATCATTTGTACCATGGTCAACCTCAGTATAGAGAATTCTTAAGAGGAAGCATGCCATCATATTTATGTATGTAGGAATGGATTGATATAGATGGTATAATTGTATGCATTTTGTGTGGATTCATACTAACAGATGCTGTTGGCTTTTTATAATGGCAGGGAAGTTTGTATAAGGAGAGATGGATGTTTAAATGACTGATTCATTGCTGATGCTAGTCTCTGATGTCTCCATTTCATCTGCACTCACTGTTGTTAAATTCTGCACTACATTCCTCTTTCCCTTTTCTTATTCCTTGACATTTCCACCATATTCTTATAGGAATTTGCATATGGAGATGATGATGATGATGATGTTGATGATGATGATGATGATGATGATGATGATGATGATGATGATGATGATGATGATGCTGATAATGTTCATTTCATTTTTAGTCACTGTACAGTTGATTAGGCTGAATAGTAAGTTCCAAATAATGAGAAATGATGGTGGTGTTCAGGTGCGCTGGGTGAGACGTATGCTGACAGTGTGATCCTGGACCTGGAGGCAACTTGGGAGGAGTCTGACAACCGCACCCCTCTCATCTGTTTCCTCTCCCAAGGCTCAGACCCCTCTGGCCAGATTGAGACTCTTGCCAAGTCCAAAGAAATAGGTGTGTCTTAAATTAAGTGAATTGTCTTCCACAGGCATCAGAAGTACTCTTTAACTGGGACACTGCTGATGTATACAGCATTACATTATTGTTTTTGCTTTAGTAGGTACATTATAAACTCTCTGTAAGTACAGTTTTAGGGGAGAGGTAACAGAGCATTATCACTACAAAATATCTAAGTACTGTACTTTATATGATTTTTATCATATACAGAACATTGTAAGACAGCTCATCATGGAGAAAGGCAGATTGAAGCAAAAGCTTACCTAGCCTCACCAAATAAGAATCCATAAACAACTTGAAGAACACTATTAATGAACTAAAGGAGGCAGCAGCTGAGTTGGAAGAGAGGTGGCCTGCAGTCCAGTGGGCCCAGGTTCCAATCCCAGCTGAGACTGGGAACAGTCTATGGATCTGAATTTTGTTTAAGCATACTTTATTGCTCTACCAGAAAATCCATCATCATGTCATTAATACACTCTGGCTAATACCAATACACTAATTTATATGAGACAGCCCTAGCATGTATACAGTATGGATGATGAGTGTTACTGCTGGTGACATGTGGTGTATAATATACAGTATATGAGGAGGATTGCTGGGCCTCAGGAAATTGGCTATGAAGCATATGCCCAGAGTTGGACACCTTAAAAAAAAAAAAAAAAAAATAGGCAAGACAAGAGGAAAATTTTTGTGAACACTCTTGATTGAAGAGCAAAAAGCAGCAAATTCTGGAAGACAGTAATAAACATCCCCACATCCAAAAACTCACTTTCTTACCTGATCTTGACCTCAGTCTCCATGTTGCAGAGATCCGGTTCCTGTCAATGGGCCAGGGTCAAGAGGGTCATGCACGCCGGCTACTGTCTGAGGCCATGACTGCCGGCCGTTGGCTGCTTCTACAGAACTGCCACCTCAGCTTGGAGTTTTGTCAGGAAATGCTCGACACTGTTACTGAGACCCAAATTGTCCACAAGTGCTTCCGGCTCTGGCTCACAACTGAGGTCCACCAGCTTTTCCCAATTGGGCTCTTGCAGGTGCCACGTGCTGTCTTCAGCCATGTGTAACAGTTATAGTTATAAGTTGTTGTTATTTTTTTTAAGACATCATAAGTGGCTGACAGTTGTATCTCATGGTTTACAGGAAAAATGTTAAGGTTTTTGTGGTATACCACTAGATTAGCTAGATTTGCTGTCATAGCAACATCACAGCTTAATGATGCCATACCTCAGTGACTGAGTCACCTTTGCTAGTGCAGCTTTGCATGCAGAACAAGTCTGGTGTAAAGATGAGGCTTATCAATTTTATAGGTCCTACATTCTGTCCTTCTTCAGTGCATCACATCTTTGTGGACACAGTGTTCGTTAATTACCTGGCCAGCTTTAATTATTAGCTTTGCAACACTGTACAGATATTAGTCCTGTGGTGAGGACAAAATTTTACCATTTTTCAGTGTTCTAGACTCTAGAGCCCCATCCCCCACGCTCAGCCCCATGATGCTGCATCTTGTGGATGCTGCATTTCAGTTACTAGACCAAATTTTGTTTTGAAGCTTTACACACTAAAGGCTTAGAGAATAGGAAGGTACATTAGTTTTAAAGATTTTTTACTCCCCCACCATACACCTCAGTTTCTGGAAGCTGTATTGTAGTAACTAGGCAACCTTTCGTACAGTCTTGCATACATAACAAGCATATGGTAAAAGTGAACCTGTCAGCATTCAGGGTTTCATTTCCTTTTTCTATCCTAACTGTAGCCTCCCCTTTTCCCCTCCAACACACCCACACATAGGCACACCAGTTTGTAGATACCATTTCTCATTAACCACACAACCTCTTGTCTTACTTTATTCACACAGTTGGCCTATAGTTAAGACCAAGCCTGTTAATTGTGAAGGTTCTGTGTCCCCCCTCCACCTACCCCGATGATGTATCTTCAGCATTTGGACACTGTATCTCCATAATTTTTTTTTTCTCCAGGCATAATAGGCATTTGGTAATGGTCAAGCTTATCAGTTTCCATAGTTTTTTGCCTTCCTCTCCTCCTAAACTCATCACAAATAATGGATATCACATTTCAATAACCAAGCCACCTTTTCCTGTCAGACTTTATACAGACACACACACACACACACACACACACACACACACACACACACACACACACACACACACACACACACACACACACACACACACACACACACCA
>JAGKTI010000045.1:27381-48034 GCA_018397915.1 Birgus latro | reverse complement strand
GTTACAAAGAACACTTCATGATGATATCATTAGGACACTTCATTGTGATGTCATGGGAGGCACATTGCCACTGAATGCTGTGCTTGTGTGTCGTCATATAGTTGCCACAGTTGCCTGCAGTTAGTAGTGGTGAGAGTGAGTCATGTTTTTCTTCCACAGATTTCTATCAAGTTCACCAATGAGCCACCCCAGGGTATCCGTGCCAGTCTCAAGAGAACGTATGCTGATGTGTCACAGGTTTGCACACTGTCTTGCGTCTTGCACTGGTGTTTATTTTTATACTGCTTATGCAGCTTAAGCAGGTAATCTTTAGCTGATCAACAATAATGATTTACTGCACTACACCTCATTAACTTCAGAAAGTTCCCAGATTTGAATATTGCATAATCTTTTGCTGAGAGATCATGAAGTCTGTTTTTACACATTAATTTTACATTTGTTCACAAATGTTGCATCTCAGGTTATGTAAGTTTCCTCTACACCATGACCTTGAGCTGCTGATATCACTGTAGCTGTTGCAGTTGAATAAAATGCTTTCTCATAATCAGTAATGCACAAGAAACTATTAAATTCTGAAGTTTTCTCAGTTACATAGTTAATAACATGAATGAATAAACATTCATTATGGACAGAGTTGTGTTCCTCAAAACTGCACTCCTCCCCAGGACCTGCTGGACTATTCAAATGCACACCAGTGGCCACGTTTGCTGTACTCAACAGCGTTCCTTCACACGGTTGTGCAGGAGCGCAGGAAATATGGAGCACTGGGGTGGAATGTTCCATACGAATTTAACCAAGCAGATTTCCAGGCATCCGTCCAGTTCATACAGAATCACCTCGATGATATGGATCCCAAAAAGGTTGGCCCTTCTTGGTTTTGCTCAGCACTTTGTTCAAACAATGGCCAGTCTGCAGTGCAAATATCTCATTCCTTAATATTTATATGGATACATTGTGTGCATGTTGGGAGGCATGTGGTCTGTCAGCGTAAGACAGTTAGGTACAACTCAGCCATGGGAAGTACAACTGTAAAGGAGAGTGAAATATTGCTTCAAGCTTGGTAACTATCCATACAGTCATCATTCTTAAGCAGGAAATGAAGCTACAAGTAAGCAGAGTCCAAGTTCAAACTGAAATTCTTAGATTGATACAGATCTTATTAAACATCTGAGATTTCTTTTTCCCACCAAATTCCAGCAGTAGTTGTAAGTACTTTGCTAGCTTTGGCACTTGGTTTAGTTCTTATTCCATAGAAAACTTTAGTTATACCATGGCCAACACCAATATGGGAATTCCATATGAGGAGGCATGGTGTCACTGATATGGTTCGATTGGACTTAACAGTAGAGCATCCCCTACAGTCATCTCCAAAGTTAGATCAGAACAAAATATGTTGGTCATGGACCTTCATCTTGGCAACACTGCCAAGTATATAGGCCTCCACATCAGCTTACTGATGAGAATGGAGTTCTGTATAGAAGACTGAGCAATATAGTCAATGGTAAGATGTGTGCAGTTGAGTTACTTCAGTTATCAAGTTGTGATGTAAACTGGGATGACAGAACAGCAGATGCTGAAGGTTGACAACTTATTAACTTTGTCGATAGTAATTTCTTGAATCAGTGGGTAAATCACCTAACCATAGGAAAAGTGATCTGTTTTTCTGTTGGGGAATCACTGGCAGATAGTTTTTTTTTTATAACAAAACCGGGGAAGGAAAAACAAATGAATAAAAAAAATGAAAGCCATACACCAGATTACTGGTGTCCTCCATTCATGAAATATCTGTAACAGCTGGACAAAGCTGTAGGTTGAAGTCTGGAGGGAAACAACTCTGGGGAAGTAAGTTCCAGAGAGATGCAGTTCGGGGAATAAAAGAATTCTGATAGGCGGAAGTTCTGCAATATGGCTGTGTGACATTCCAGTTACAGATAATGTTCTCTCATCCAGACCCTTGTGAATGATCTTTTAGGTCATATACTGTAGTATTAAACATGACTCTTGCTGAGTGGAAATTGCATGTTTACTGGAAATAGGAGTGTGGTCTGGCTGGCCAGTGTGATATCATGCAAGGTCTCCTGACTGGCAGATATTGTGTAGGAACTGAAGATTTTGGGTTTACCTAGACATCAATACCTGGTGATGATAAGGATAATTTTTTGTTTAAGCAGATTTTATGCGCTGGCAGGGTGTATCATGGGTAACTATCTGCTACATGCTGGGTGAGATCCAGTATGGAGGACGTGTGACAGAGGACTTTGATAAGCGACTGCTGGTCACTTTCCTCCATGTCTGGTTCAATGAGCGGCTTCTCACCTCGGATTTTAGGTCAGACATTTGTGCACATATCTTAATTCTGGTTATAGTCATTTGTGTTCCTTTTTTAGGCTACCACCCATGATATGACCAGAATGTTCATTATCTCAACATTATTTATGCTATCAGTCCTGTACTGCAATATATATACTTTGTTTTTGTGATAATAATTAATGTTTTAAATATTCTGAGTATGTATACAGTTTAATTACTGCTATTTTTTATGCCTTAACCAATATACTGTTATGCTGCCATGCATCAGAAGAAGAGTAATGGTATAATACTGTACTAGATATACGTACTGTGGTAGTCTGTTATTTTTTATATCTAATCTATATCACAATAGTTACACTTATAAATGTTAAGCATAATCACTAAATCTGAAATCCAGAAATCAAGGACATATAAGCATACTAGCAGAATAATTACAGTGATCATAGAACATTCCAGTGTGAAGTTTAATATGTTTGGAGGAAATTGTGGTGCAGATATGTTTAGTGGGTAGCATGTTTATGTGTATGCAGGTTCTACCAGGGCTACGGACTGCCTATGTGTAAGAGCCAAGTGGAGTACCTTGAGTTCATCAACCTCCTCCCATCCACTGACTCCCCCGAGGTGTTTGGTCTTCATCCCAACGCTGACATCACGTAATACCTCTCGTACCAGTATAGACAACTATTTAGTTTACCTAACAGTCTGGGAATATCTCATCTGAGCTGTATTTAATTGTTTAGTGTTAGCACTCTACTTTTTTGGACAAGGAAGATCTTCCATCTATTGAAATTGGTAGCTTGAGCAGGCACTAGATCTTTTGAACCATTAACTGGTGGGTTAACTATAAAACCTTCCATTTACTGGCTCAAAAGATTTTATGCCTTTTTATTAAATCCTCCCACCTTTTCAGCTTGCTTCCTTCCTTCACATCCACTTTTTCTCCTCTAAAAACAGACTGGACATTGTTTGATGACAAACCAAGCACATTTGTGCATCCAGCTGGATGACAGAAAAATGAGAGAAATGATGAAGCTCTCCCAAGGGGCTTTTGAATGTTAGCTAATACTACAATAACATCAATATGATTTTTATTTTCTACATTAGCAATTAGGATTGTTGGTAGGTGGGGGTGCTAACCATCCACTCACTTGATGTAGTGCTGCTCTCAGTTGACTTTCCCTTTCTCTCTTCCTTCCTTCTTTCCTTTCTTCCCTTCTGGCTTTCTTTCCTACATTCCTTCCTCTTCTTTCTGTCAATGGGTGACTCTACACTTAGTGAAAAGCCAAATTGTTTCCTGTATACCAGGAAACCATTTACTACGTTGGGTGGTAACCCTATAACCAAATTATGGTGCCTGGTGGTTTAGTTGGTATTAAGATGCTCCACTCAAACAGAGCCTGTGCAAGTTTATATCCAAGGGATGGTTGGAGTTTATTGCTCACGTAATGCCACTCGGGGATGAGTGAAGCTGGTCACTCTTGTCTTAAATGTCAGGACCAACTTGCTTAGCCCCAGGCTCGTACACTCCTCATGGGGTAAGACAGAGTGAGATGATGATGATGATGATGATGATGATGGCAGTTAGAAAAATGGGAATCCTAATCTGGACACCTTATAGATATATAGATTGTGCAGGCATTAGATCCTTTGAGCTAGTAAATGGAGGGTTTTATGCCAGTACTTGCCATTTATTATGGGTATCTTATCAAAAAGGTCTTCTGTTTACCTTGGTGCAGAAGACTGATTCACCTGACAAGTTTACCCCACATTAAAAAACAGAAGGACTGATTACAGAGTAGGCTGTATACTTGGACTGGGGTGGACATTGTCTTGATGTCACAAGATGGTATGCAGTACTAGTGGTGAACTGACATCTCCACTTGAAATTAACGGTACAGTCTATCCTTGTTTAATACGGTTTTTGCTAGCACAAAAATGGTCTAACTGGTACAATTTTCCGGAAGCGCTGTCTCTTCTAACACGGCCATTAATGAAGCTAACACAGTTATTTGAGCCGGATGGGCGGTGATGAGATAAATCATAGAAGCGTTACCTTGCCAACGTGTGTCATCTGCCTCCCAGCCAATCACGCTTCAGCATTCTTGCTTTTTAACTACCCAGCCAATCAGGACACTCCCTGCTCCCGCCTGCCTCCCCACCCCGCCGGCTAAGAAGTGTTATAAGTACTATTGACACTGAAGGATTTTAATCAGTGTTCTCCCCTCTACCTCCTCTTTGACATAGTATGTCTCCTCTTATCCTCCCATAAGGTAAATAAAATGTGGCTTTTAACTGTAATAATACTCTTTTATAATTTTTTGAACCATATTAATGCATTCTAGGAGGTTAAAATTAGGGGTGTAAAAAAATTTTGCACCACAAGGGGTAAAAAGTAGACTGTGGGCAGGGGTGTGGAAGGAAGTAGGGGGTTTCAAGAGTCCCTGTAACACGAAATTTCTCTAAGACTGTTGAACATTAATGATTATTTTGCATTCCTGGAAAGAATAAAGTAGTCACTCACCATACTTTAAAAAAAGTCCATTTCAAAAATGTGCACTAACAGATGCTATTGTTAGAATATCAGAATTTATTACCATAGCTACAAGTAAAGGGGAATCAGGATTCTACGGGTAGGCGAATGAGTGTGTGGCCCATTTTACAAGATATGCTGTTGATTATATTTCCATATATCATGCATTCTTTTTCCTTGCATTCTGGACACTACCACACCCCAACCTTTGGTAGGAAGCAGAGGTTGGGCTTATGATGACGATGATGATAATAATAGCTACATGTATAATATCCTGGCATTTGATGGGTTAGGTACCAGATCAACACCGCCAAGAGCATCCTGGACACCATTCTGAGCATGCAGCCCAAGGAAGGTGGCCAGCGGGGTGGAGAGACTCGTGAGGCAGTTGTGGCTGGCCTTGCTAATGACATGCTCACCAAGCTGCCCCCAGACTATGTACAGCATGAGGTGAGGCTGAGATTATGTATAATGAGGTATGAAATCATTGGTGGGATTATTATTGCTATGTTGAAAACCTTAATTTTCATAAGTGCCACACAAAATGTCACAAAGATTGTGAGTTCACTAATTTGTTTTTAAAGGCTCCAAGATACTTGAAAGCATTGGCCTTGGTCACCTGGTGATGACTGTTCACATTTCATTATCTCTAGCAGCCTCTCTGTCCAGTCTTGTCCCAGAGGCCACACTCTGTGACCCCATCTCAAGTCTTTTTTTATCTGCCTCTTGTAACTCTACCCTCAGCATTCACACCTCTTACTCTTCACACCCAGTTGTCATATTTCATCCTCTCCACATGTCCAGATCATCTCAGTCCACCCCTTCTCTTCACAACTTTAATATATTCAAGTCCATCTTTCCTCTCAGCTCTTCTTTCACAATCCTAACCCTGCCAGGCATGTAACTGAGGGGCACACTACACATCCATCTAGTCATTCTCATTTTTGTATGTTTGAGCTTATGATTATTCTCCTCCATTACTGTCCAAGTCTCACTACCAAACAGCATTACACTCCTAACACATTCTGCGTATAAGGAACCCTTAGCTCAGAGGAAGAGTCCTCTTATTATCAGGAGAGGCAACAACTCCCCGAATTTTTTCCAACTACTCCTTATCCTTGCTACCAAGCTAGCTGCAGCCCTACCTCCAGCATATATAATTTCCCCTACATAGCAAAACTCTTCCACATAACTCAAGAGACTTTCCAGCAAGATTAATCATTTACCATCTCTCTGCTTCTGTATGGTCTCCTTTACATACTGCACACATAAAATCTTCGTTATTTTGCAGCTCCACTAAAATACTGTACCACATCATCTCTTGTGCACCCATTTATCACAGACACTTCATAAAATGGAGTTACTTCCCACACACCTGTGCCAGACTACACATAACCACACTTTTTCTGCTTTGACAGTACACTGCCACTTGCCCTAGATATACTGTAATCACTTTTGTTTTATCTGCATTTAGTCTCAGACCCTTGAACCCCATTCTATCTTTCCTTTTCCTAACACTTTCCTGCAGTACCCTCTCATTGTCCATGATCAACATCAAGTCATCAGCATACAACACCTCCCATGAGATTTCTCTTCTGTGGTCATGTGAGAGTCACTGTATAGTGTAGTGTCAAAATTATTATCAGTTCTACAAATACTCTTTTGTTATTCTCACATTAGGCATTAAGTAGTACATTAAATATTTTTATAAGTCTTATCTGATAATGGTACCCATATGTCCATAATCATTGCACAAGTATACTGTATTTTCAGTTACTGATACTGCCAGTACAGTACTCACAAACCAGGTCACTTGCATTGACCATGTATAACACTAGTATTGTACAGTACTACATTATGTGTATCATCAGAGGACTGAGATGAAGTGTATGTTGTACATATTATGTATGTACAGATCCGAGAAGCGCTGCAGCGTATGGGAGCCATCCTGCCTATGAACATATTCCTCAGACAAGAACTGGATCGCATGCTAAAGGTGGGTAGGATGTATAGGGCAGCAGTGTTGATGTCAAACATGGTTCACGTAGTTAAATACTATGTAAATCCATAAGTTTATTGATGGACTGACTGTAAATCCTTTATTGTACATATATATCAATTTACAAAAATTTAGCACCCATTAAATACCACACCAAATCATTCTGAGTGGAGTGCATACCTGATGCTCATATTTGCTATTACTAAAATTCATGCAGGTTCACACAGTGCCATGGAATGAAAACAGCCTTGACAGGAGGGGAAAAAAAGAGTATTTGAATACTTTAACTCCCATCCCACCACATTCCCACAAACTCCTCTGATCAGTGGGCACTGCCAGAAGTGCCAAGATTGTAACTGATCCACCTCCCCTTCCCCACCTGTCCACAATTGTGCTCTTGACCTTAGTGATCTTTGGAAATATGGTGGGGTGAGGGTTGGGTATACTTTTATGACAAAAGTTTTTTTTCTATTATTCCAACACCTCATCCATTTGGGTTAATTACATTCCTTTGGTACCATGTTGATTATAATGAGGCTATCTACCATGATAATCAGACAGAATGCATCTACAACTTACAGTATTTTCAGCGAATCAAAAGAAATAATTCTTTATAACTTTTTGGAAGAAAGACACAAAAACATTTTATGGAAAACTTTTGTACTGTATGTGCAGTGAACCTTATGTAATGCATAATTTTTAGTGGATATTCCATAAGTGAGGCAGACAAAATTGTAACATTCCACAGTCACAGTCAGTCAGCTATTATACAGTGCTGTGTGATGTCATTCTTAGCTTGAGTCAACTTTGATAATGTTGAGATAATGTCACAATGTCTTAGGAGGCATTTTAACTGGAGGTAAAATGCATCAGGTCTCTGAATCTGGGATGATTTCTATCATCACCATTTACAATGCCTGAGTGGTGTTGTAAAACGGCAGGAAGCCTCTTCCTTAGGGTGCTTCTGTAATAACTGAAATGAAACTGAATAAATTAATCACTGTCCTCACCGAGATTCGACCTCAGGCCCTCGCGCTTGAATCGTGCGCACATTACCACTGAGCCAAAGAGAGGATCCCCACTTTGCCTCTGGGCAACGCGGGCTTTTATACACACCTTTACACTTCTATAAGAAAGTTTATTTATTTATTTATTTTTTTTTAATGCATGGAACAAGGAGTCAAAGGCCAGAAGCCCGTAAGATTATTCCCTCCAAGAAATAAACAAAAACAAGATAACAGCGAGCTAAATTCAAGATTTGTTCATTTCAAGATGCCTGGACACATTGTGTGTGAAAGACTGGAGGTCATAGACAGTAGTAACTACAGATAGAGGAAAACAGTTCCAGAGTTGACCTGTTGTTGTGGGAAAAATACAAGATGATAGAGAACCTGGGCAGACCTACCTGTGTTGTCATTATACCCTCACTTTGTTGGAAATGCAAAATTCCAGCTAGCATACATTATGACAAGTCTATATGAAAATGCATAAACTAAGGGGAAGCTGGCCATATACTCAAAGAATAAAACTCTATGATGATAAGGTTGTGGCTGTATAAGTAATGTGTGATAGATGGACAAAGATTTTCATCACCACTAATATCATCCATCCCAAACATGTGAGAGTTCAGAATACAGTATGCCGAATAATGCTGATAAATATTACAAAAATAAGGACAAGAAAAATGGTTCTAAAACACTAAATATGCTGACAGCAAGGTAGCAGATATAAAGTCATTGGTGCAAGCATGCATGCATTAAAATTGGAGTTGTTTTAATCACCACATGAGCAATGACAACATTGACATGGTGAGTACTGTATGGTACAGTTAATCTTCATTATGAGTCAGCAGTGTGTTTTAAAGTTTCACAAGTTCTGTCGACTGAAAATGTTAGTGGAGAGAACTGGCACATCACTTTCATAGGTAGCAACTGATCTTTAATGGGCAAAGTTTGAGTTACTGTGGACATGACAGCAAAAAAGCAAAGCAGGTAACTTATTATAAGGACCTGTACTGTATTTACCAAGTGAGAATGCATGGATAATTATGTTTCCCTATTTGGTGGTCTTAGGACACTCCAGTTGGAGTGACAGCCTTGCATAGGTTGGATCCCCAAGAGGTGACTGGAGGTTGTTCAGTCACATGCTTAAATGCCATCAATGGAAGTAAGCTTCTCATCTAACTTTACATGTACCTTGACCTCAGTAGCCTAGTATTGAGCCCTGATGCCTTGAAGTAGATAATACAGGGTTGAATGTTACTCATTTTACTTATTTGGTGCAAGAATTAACCCTTTCAGTCCTGTTATGAATTTTTTATTTTATCTTGCTACCTCCTGATAATATTGTTCAGCACAGGAAAGATTCTCCTTTAATGAATGAATATTGATAGTTGTATCTTACTCTTTCAGTCTGAAAAGTCTCAAGATGATTAAAACAATCTGGAGACAGTAAGAATAAATTGTAAAATATATCCTTGGAATGAAGGGGTTGAAGATAGTCATGTATGTGCTTGTTTCATGCAGGTGCCAAAGGTGATTATGTCCTTATTTGGCACAGGAACTGAAGATAATTTATGCACTCGTATTTGATGCAGGTACTTGAGGTAATTAATGTCCTTATTTGGTGCAGGTGCTGAAGGTACTTACATGTGTCCTTATTTGGTGCAGGATCTGAAGGTAATTATGTTTGTCCTTATTTGATGTAGGTACTGAAGGTGGTGCGGCAGAGCCTCCAGGACCTCATTTTGGCCATTGAGGGGACCATCATCATGAGTACCTCCCTCAAGGACATGCTGGACTCCATGTATGATGCTAAGGTTCCAGAACGATGGCGTAAGGTGGGCATAGTTTTCAAGACAATGCTAAATTGGTTAAGATGTGATCTGCTGTTCAAAAGGACACAGATTCAAATCCAGGCTGAGGGAGGGAACTGTTTAATGGCCTGATGCAAAGTAGATGTTGACACAGTGATGGTTGGATGATTTGAAAAGTGATCTGCTGTCCAAAAGGATGTGAATTCGGTTTCACACTGAGAGAGAAAATAATAGGCAGGTGTTCATGTTGAGGTGGTGGTAAAGTGGTTGTAGAAGTGGTCTGTTGTTTGTTTGAATGTAAGTTTGATCTTAGGTTATGGTAAAGAACAATTTGGTCACATGAAGTAGGCTGGTCGTCTACCCTTTAATGTACTTAGATTGAATAGCGGGTGTGAACTAGTGATTGTAGGAGTAGTATGTGATGGTGGGTGTGGATTGTGATGATGGATGTGGACTGTGATGGTGGATGTGGACTGTGGTGGTGGATGTGAGCTGTGATGATGGATGTGGATTGTGATGGTGAGTGTGCAGTGTGATGGTGAGTGTGCAGTGTGATGGTGGGTGTGTGCTGTGATGGTGAGTGTACACAGTGATGGCAGGTGTAGACTGTGATGGTGGGTGTGGACTGTGGTGATGGGTTTGCATTGTGTGATGGGTGTGCTGTGATGGTGGATGTTCACTGTGATGGTGGGTGTGCACTGTGGTGAAAGGTATGCACTGTGATGTTGGGTGTGCACTGTGATGTTGGGTGTGCACTGTGGTTGTGGGTTTGCACTGTGATGGATGCAACATATAATGGTAAATGTGGAAGGTCAGGTATGGACTGTTTCATGGGTTGTGTTGCCTAATGAGGTGTATTGTGTGGTGTCAGGTGTCATGGGAGTCCAGCACTCTGGGGTTCTGGTTTACGGAGCTGCTGGAGCGCGACGCACAGTTCCGCCGCTGGTACACCCTTGGTCGCCCCAGGTCCTTCTGGATAACTGGCTTTTTCAACCCTCAGGGCTTCCTCACAGCCATGAGACAGGTATGTGTACACAGTAGTACACATGTGTGTAGGCAGTGATCCTTTGAGTAGTGGAACTTTCTTCTTCAAGGAAGTTGCTGCAGTAACCAAGTTTTGGAAAATGCATTTTAAAAGCTTAACTCCTACAGGCCACTGAGCCAAAGTTATCCATCATTTTGTCTTATATCAGTACTAAAATTACCATGAATATCTTGCCAACATGAAGTTTGCACTGCCTTTCAATGTAGAAACTGAAAGAATTATTATTTCACTTGTATGTCTGAAGCATACCTAAACATTAGAGATATTTAGAGATAGTTTTTATTTACTGAGATTGTGAATGAAGGTTTGAATGGAGTGTTAATTATTGTGTGGCACATATCATGAAACATTCAGTTGATAGTTCAATGCCTTTTGTGCATTCTCTTGTTTGTGGTTACTACCCACCCCACATTACAATGGGAAGTAGGGTTAGAATGATGAATGGTGATGAAAATAATGGTAGTTGCAGTGGCTAAGTGGTTAACATTGCTGATTGCAAAGCTGCCAGCCCATTAGCATCATGGTTTGAATTGTGGTGCAGGCAGCTGGCATCACTTGACTCAGATGTCCATCCACCCTTTGTGGGTTGGTAGGTAAGATGAGTACCTTGGTAACACCTGGGGGAAGTAACTGTGGTTACCTGGATTATGCAGTGGCCTTGTGCCCTAGGTAATTGACTGAATGATGCATCATAGGCTCAGAGAGCTATGTTATGGAGATAAGCGCTACAGCAAAGTGTCTCATTGCATGTGCCCCCATCTTTACCTTTACTTTCATTTTTCATACTCACACTAGATGCAGAATGTAGCAGGGTTCATTGCATGGACAGATACAGATGGTGTCATAACTAATAACCTTTCATACAGATGCTACATATGAGTGAGAATTAAGTAAATAATAACCAGGCTGTAGCTTGTAACTAAACCAATGGCTGCATAACAATTGTTAACATGACATGATATTCCACTACTGGACAAATGACTAAGCCAGTCTAAGTGTAGCATTATGAAGACAGTATGCAGTCCTGGAAATGGTGTGACAGAGGCATCATAACAACAACAACAGCAACTGATTATTCACAGGAAGTGACACGGCAACACAAGGGGTGGTCACTGGACTGCGTCATCCTGCAGAACTTAGTGACTCGTTTTAACCGTGAAGACATCCATGAACCGCCACCTGAGGGGGTCTATGTGTATGGGCTCTTCCTTGAGGGGGCATCCTGGGATCGCAAACAAGGCAGGCTCATGGAGTCTCGACCTAAGGTTAGAGGTCAGGAGGTTTGTTATAAAAAAGATAAAAGAAAAAAATCACAGAAATAATATAGAGGCCAAAGAAGTACAAAGATATTTTTGAGACAGATATTTTCAGAATTATTTTCCTATTAAACATTTTTCCAACAGTCATAGCTGATTGGCACAGATAGGGCTTTGTTGCTGAAAATCCAATATTAAAGTAAAACTGCAGTTTTACATCCTTTCCCATGGACAGTACCATACTTGAGCAACCAGGTAACTTTTATGGAATTTGGAGTACAGAAAATAAACATAATCATTTACTTTGATATACTGTATATATGATGATGTGAAGTTTGATATATGTCAGTGCTGAGTCATGCCAGAATATGGCTCATGTCAAGTAATATTTAAAATACCAGAGAATAAAAACATATGACTTAGTTTAGCTAGTACAATGGATTTGTAATCATCATTTCTCAAGTACCATTCATTTGTTACTTCTTTCTATCCATATCTACTTTTGATGTGCTGTGCTATAGGTTTTGGAACACTATTTAGCTCTTTGGCTGTTTAACCTAGAAGCTCATCACTTTGCTTGTGCAGCCTTAGTCATGGTCATTCCAGTGCACACTGAGTAACTATATTAGCTGTAGGAAGACCGACAGTGCAGTACAGTGCACACCACACTTACTTAACCATCCCTACAATCTGTGCAGGTGTTGTACGAGCCCATGCCAGTGATATACCTGTATGCTGTCAACACGACTAGTGGCAAGGACCCAAATCTGTATGAATGCCCCATGTACCGTAAGCCGCACCGTACTGATGCCACCTATATTGGCTCCATTGATCTCGAAACCACGGACTACTTGCCTTCACACTGGACACTCAGAGGGGTTGCACTCCTTTGTGACATCAAGTAAAGAAGTAAGAAGGTAGAGACTTGGCCTGGAGAGCAGGATGGGATTGATGAAAAAATAAGTAAGAAGAGATAGAGGGGGGGCACAGGAGCCATATAAAGTGCATGAAAGAAGGTGAAAGTGAAAGCAAGAACATGTAGATAAAATTGTCATAATATGAACGGAAATTTGTGGTAAAGTAGTGCCAGTAACATGTCAACAAATCAGTAACATATAGTCAGCAGAATTAGCTGGAGATGTAAACCCATGGCATAATACACAACACAATAAACTTATGACAGATAAAGTCTTCAGTAACATTTGTTTGTAATACAACATGAAATGCAGGGAATATATGTGAAAGTTGGGTAAGTTACGATGATTTTTCTCAGAGAAACCTTTCTCTCTCCTAACATATTAATTATGCATGTTTAAGCAGGTATATGCAACCCATTTTTGTAACAGGGTTCTTGTGAAGGTATAGTGCATAATTGCTGATTATCATAACAGGAAAAAATCCTAATAATACATGAGAAAGCAGGAAAGACCAGCACCTCCTATTATTGAGTTAGGTGCTGAAAAGTAAGTGCATTTCCATTGCTCATTCATTCATTCAGTCATTCATCATGTAATCCTGTGTTGCCCCATGAGGAGCTTAGGAGCCTGGGGCTAGGCAAATTGGTCCTGACATTTAAGATGAGAGTGACCAGCCTTACCCATCGTTGAGTGTCATTACATGAACAATAAACCCCAACCACCCCATGGATATAACCTACACAAGCTGAATCTGATTGGGGCATCTTAAGTCCCCACCAAACCACCAGGTGCCATAATTTGATTATATGGTTACCACTCAGCATAGTAAATGGTTTCCTGGTGTACAAGAAACTATTTGGCATGTCACTCAGTGTAAAGTCACCTGCAAACAGAAGGAAGAGGAAAGAATGTAGGAAAGAAAGACAGAAGAGGAAGAAAGGAAAGCATGAAGGTTAGAGAGGAAAGGGCGGTCACCCAAGAGCAGCACTACATCGAGTGAGTTGATGGTGAGTGCTCCCACCTACCACTAATTTCCATTGCGCATGCCTCATAAAACCAGTGGAAAAATATGCTTTTTTTTTTTTTTCATAATTCAGAGAGGAAAAAGGATAAGAAGAAAGATGAAGATGATTAGGCATGGGTGGATCCTGAAATGTTGAATGAACCGGCTGGAAAAGGAAAAAAGTCAGAGCAACTGATTTCAAATTTTATGTGTCAGAACAGTTCATAAACTTAAAGGCATATGTGACAAAGTAGTAGCAGAAGGTGGGACATTACGAGCTTGCCTCAGTCCTATAAAATTATAGTTAGGTAATAATACATACTTGCACAACTCCAGTGTGTACCTTATTAATGTTGTACCTGAATGAACCTCCTATATAATGAAAATATTTATCTGTATCATTGGTGTTGTTGGTTGTGGTTCAGTATTATAATTGTTAAAAGGTAAATGCATTGCTTGAGGTAGGTTTACTGCAAATGACACACTAATACTTCCACAGTCATTTTATTTTGTGTGTATATCAGAGGTGTGCAGTTTCTGTGCTGTTATTGGTGGACCATTCCCACAAATAGACCTTGGGTCTCATTGAACATATATGTGAATGGTCAATAATATCACAGAGTTGAGTTATATAACTGCATGTTAAGTAGAAGGTATAAATTTGCTTTAATGAGTGCAGGAGAATAAGAACATACTGTAGCCTCTGTAGAAAACTTTAATTCCATTACAAAGAATTATACTAGTATCAGTAAAATTATCTAATTGTAATATGAAGCACATATGTGTGGATAGTTATACTGTACCTATGAGGTGGGGTCAGGATTTTGGTCACTTGAATGATGAGTGAATGAGTGTGTATCTTATTTTATTGAGCATAGTATTGGTTTGTTTGCCTTCTGTCTTGTTTTTCTCTCTTCTTGCCTTATGGATGCTACCTCACTCCATCTCCGGGTGGGAAAATGATGTAAGGATGATTGCACCTCCATACAGCATTTATATTTTTTGTTGTATTATTAATTGGTTTATCCTGCTTGATAATCATGGTTATTTTTGGAGACTCAAATTATATCATTTTTCTTCTCTTAACACAGTAACAGGCCACTCAAAAAAAAATAATTTGTCTAAGGTGGATATGGCCCACAGACAGTACTTGTATACTGCCCACTCTAGATACTTGGTGTAATTATATATACAATGCAGTTCACATCTTCTGAGGTACTCTAGTATTATTGACTGTAATTTCTCATAAGTTCCATTTAATATTCAGGAAGGCTTTCTAGCAGATCAAAAACTAAATTAGCATGATGTAGCAAAAAAGAAACATATACTGGTAAGGAGAGTAAAGTTCTTACAAGGTAAAGTCCCGAGCCAAGTGAAGATCAGGTCCCATGCAAATAAGTTTGCTTGGCTGAGGGAAATCATGTCAGAGACTCTTTAGGTATAGTGAAGGGAGTTAGCATTATCAGGATGAGAGGATGTAACACCTACAGGGTGGCACTTTCAAGCAGTAGAATACTCAAGGATTGGTAAGAGGAGCCAAACTCTAGTAAGCTGTAGGAGGAAGCTGCATAATGCCACCCTAGAGTCAAGCTGGAAAGGAGGAACCAAGGTGAAACACTGAAGGACAAGGAATGTCATTAATATAGGGGTGTGGGACATTCCTTCCAGGGAAGTGCACTCAAGGAAAGACATCATGGTGGGGGAATGCTAGAGAAGCATCCTACTACCTAATCCTGAAGACAGATGGACCTTCTATGAAAAAGAAGTGCAGGACATTTCTCCTAGAGAAACACATCAGATAGAGGAGACTTTTGGAAGGCATCCTTTTATCAGGCTCAGAGGAGCTACAAGTCTGATCCTTGACAAAGAAGAGGAGAGGAAGTAGGTGAAGGTAGAGCTGAGACCCAAGGTGACGCTATGGGACATGATGTGAGGGGACACCAGAGACAGCAAGTGAGACAGACCTAACAAAGTTAAGATTGTCAGTCTATGAGGTGTCTTGCTTCCAATTGGTCTGTTGCCCCTGCTCCCACGGTGTTTGCATGCTGCACAGTGAAGCCAAAAGACCCTTAGCATGGCAAAAACAAGCAGCCAATAAAAAAGGAGGAAAAAATGCAGCAGGTTCACCAGTGAATGATAACAAAGCACTGAGCAGGGAAGTTAACCAACGTGCCAGACAAACATTCCATCTCCCAAGCAAAGTCAAAGTAGAAAGGAAAGATGAGAGTCTGAGGAGCAAACCAAATCATGGAAGGGAAGAACTCAAATTTTCCCAGGGACTGCAAAAAAACCTACAGAAACAGTAAAGGGAAAAGTCACTACCTACAGAGAAATGAAGAAGCAGAAAAAAAAAAAAGCCAAAGAGGAAAGAAAGCACACACACACACACACAAACAAAAAGAAACAACAACAAGACAAGTGGACAGAGAGGTACCAGAGAGGGCCAGAAAACTAATAAGCACAAATTGTACACCCAAAATGAAAAAATGAAGGTGGAGTAAGACACTCAAAAGGACTTGAAAGGACATAAAATGCAAGAAAGAAACACAAAAACAAGCCAAAGCAGATAAAACCAAAAAACAAAGACAGTGGCCGTGACTGTTCACTCATTCAGGATGTTGGCATAAATTCAGTCATGATCTGCTGTAGGGATATGAAGTGGTTCCATCATACCACCTTCAGCAGGAGGAGGCCTTTCTTTTTCAGTGCTAAGCCAAACAAATTTGTTACATGGGACCCAATCTTTTTTTCACTCAGGATCCATAGTTTGTAGGCACATGACTCAATTGTAGCCACTAAATGGCACTGTTTTTTCTCCCATCTGTGATAAGTGTTGATATTGTTTGTTTGTTTTACTGATATTTGCATTTGCTTAGTAAATTTCTACTGTGGCAGATGTGAACACAGTACTGTACAGTATGTGTATATACCATACTCCAGTAGATGAGTATGTATTACAGCTTGTGCACTGCACTGCATGTGATTAATCCATTAAATGTAGTGAATCAGTTTTGTTTCTGTTGTGCACTACTTAATCTGTTATCAGTGTTGTGTATACCATAATGTAGCAACCATGTGCTTGTGAACTTGTATGTCATTGTAATGTAGCAACCATGTGCTTGTGAACTTGTATGTCATTGTATGTATATGTTAGTGGATGCAACCTTTTAACAGTTTCTTACATGGAGCTGCAAAATTCATTTGTGGGTGTACCAACAGTGGTATGCAGTAACTGTACATAAGAACACTTCTGTCTTTAGGTGTGCTGGCTACATTTACAAATGTCCCCATTTTAATGCACATTCACACACACACACACACACACACACACACACACACACCTTTCCTTCATCTATTCTTAATTCATCCTTTAAGTTTTATTGGATAGAGCAAGTACTGGTCAGTACTGCACTACCATGTTCCCAGCTGAAAGGTTTAAACAACTCATATGTCCATTAAATGGTGCTGACATATAATACTTTGTATGTTATTAAGTATTACTGTATTCATTTATTGTTGATGAGAACTTGCAACCTCCATCCTTCAGATTTAATGTAAGAATTAGCTGCACATTAAGAAATAAAGATATGCACATAATACCTTTATCATTACTAACCTGGTCAAGTAAATATTATATTCATCTAGAAATTTAGTGATTCTGTGCTGTTAGTCAAGGAGGTAACTGTTACACTGACTTCAGAAGTCTAAATCTTAATTCTGAATATGGATCTCACAACATTTCTTGGCACTTCACAGTGGCATAGCCAGGTCCTCACAAATGAGGCAGCCAAGCTGGGGCCAAGTCTATTTTGGAAGTCTTGCTGTTGCAGCGTGCACTCATTGAATCATCCAAAATTTCAAATGGGGCCCCAGTCAAGGGTGCAACTGGGGGAGCTAGGTCCTTTCATAGCTATCTGTCTATATATCTGTGTTTCTTTTGCCAAATGCCTTAATCCTGTAAGGGGTGGCCACAAACAAATCACTTCCACATCACCCTGTTCTTTACCATTAAGTTGCCATCTCTCCAATACACACCTTCCTCTTTCACATATCTCTCCACTCCATCTTTCCATCTCATCCTTGGTCTCCTCTTCCTCCTCTTACCCTCCACCGCACTCATTATACACTCTTTAGTGTCTCTCATTCTGCATCCTCTCCATATTATCTAACCATCTCAAAGTACTGTATTTCTCTTAACACCTTCAGTCACATCCACATCAGTCATTGCCACCACGACCAAGATCAGTATCACCGCCACCAGTAACAACAACATCATCATCACACCACCACTAGTATCATCACTACCACTACCACTACCACCACCATCATCATCACCACCAACACCATCACTACAACCACCACCACTCCCTGTGCTTCCTGCAAAAAAGTAAAAAAAAAAAAAATCGTACATCAATAGACAAGGCAGTGTTTAATATGTGATAGTGTTATGTTACTGGTGAGAGAAGAAAACACTCATACTAGAAAACTGGCATTGGCATTCATTTAATCCTAGACCACTTGAATGTTTATCAGAAAATATTTGCCTAGCGCTGTACTGCGCAAAATAATAGCATGCATAGAAAGGACCCAAGTCAAAGGCTGAGAGACCTGGAAATAAGTTATCTGAGAGTCTCCTGGTGTTACAAGGAGAGAGAGAGAGAGAGAGAGAGAGAGAGGATATTAGTTTCAATAAAATACTTAAATTCCTTCTACGTTATAAAACATTTGTTGCTCTAACGAAGATCTCTAACGTCGTTTAACTCGGTGACCATGTGTAGCTAGAGTGTAGGGTCAATTTCACCAGTAACCAAGGAGACTCATTCTACTGCCCATCGAATATCATACAATCACGACTCATTCAAGTAAAGAGAATGTCCCAGTTCTTTCCTGTGAAAACAAACCAATAGTGATTCTGAAGCATATCAAATTATTTACTGTGAGGATAAGCCTTTCTGCATGACGGACACCTGGATATAGTCATGGGTGTGTTGCTTCCCGAACAACACACTGAAATTAGTATGCAGTAGTCTCCATTATATAAGTTATATCTTTTACTATAATATTTTAACTCTAACTCGGCCTAAAATTGCCTTTTCTTTTCCTTGAATACTGAGTTGTAATGGAAAAATAGCACTAGAATATGATGCTAGTCGCTATGAAATATTACGGAAATGATGTAGAACCTTAGCACTGTATCAGTCACTGAGCTATGTGAAATAAACTACAAGAGGATGATAATATGAGCCAAGATTAGGATTTAAAAAAAAATGTATATAGCTACTGTTCATTTCTCTCACACAAATATGATACAAAATATGAAAAACTTGACTTAGTTTACTGGGAGAGTACAGATAAAGACAACACATCAGAAATATTCATGAATCCATCTACCATTGTAGGCTATACAGTACTCCAGGGGAAGATCAAGACGGATTCGTATTTCTCATTGTGCTCTTCGAAGCGTTTGAAACCCTCTCTCTTCCGGTTCCACCTCAGTCACCCTCTGTATCTCGGCCAGGAGATAGGTATTTGACGTTGGTCTTGGTTTACTGAGTGATCCTTTTGGAATATCCCTTTCACAACAATAACGCATCTCATTTTCTCTTCTCACTACCGTCTGATGACAATATTCAGAATGAAAGCCTTCTAGTAGCAGTAATTGTACTTCAAACCCCAGGCTCATATGGACGTAAACCCAGTGGACTACAAGCTGAAGTTCTCCCATTCCTGCAGCCCATCCTCTTGCTTCCTTGGGTCACGGAGGGAGGTGAGGGACGTCTGTATACCTGGGCAGCTCCACCACTCAGTTAAATCGGTTCCACCACGTGAAGGGACCCCTCCCCAGTACTCCAGCCTTCTAGTAAGTAAACGAGTTAGTGAAAACTATCTAAACCCCTAGAGTTCGAATAATCAACACTAAGTGTGGATTAATTGACTGATATACTGGCTGACTTGTTATCTTACTGTATAGTAAATTACTGACTAGTACAGTATATTACTTGACTAATTGAGTGTTTATAGAATAATGGAAACAGTGGCTGACTTATTGAATAACTGATCCATTGACTGATTTCTTAACTGACTCACGGACTGATTTATTTTACTAAGATATAGGATAACGAATCTAGCACGACAGAAAACCCATACACCATTCCTGTATATGTATATATTTGACTCTGGACTCTGGTTGCGATAGAGCGCGAACGATAAGGGAATGGAGGTGCGTGCTCGTTTGACCTAAACACACTGAAAGTAGTTTTCCTGGTTTTGTGTTTTTCCTTTTCCTTTTTGTGGATCCTAACTGACGTTGTACTAAAATGATGATGATAATGACTATGATATAATACTGACGGTCGTGGTGGTGGTGGTGGTGGTAGTGATTGTGGTGGTGACGGTGATGATAATGGTGATGATTGGATTCGGATTCGGATAATGATGATGATGATAATAATAATGGTGATGATAGGATTAGGATTAGGATAATGATGATGGGATAAACATAATAACTGAAGATGCTGAAGATTATGATTTAATAATGATGATGCTAATACTAATGATTATGATGCTGATGGTGGTTACGATGAAAATATTGATGGCGACTTTTATATTTCACTTTCTCTAGCTACTCCATCAATAGTGGTTGTAATAGAGCTGAGATGATAGCGACGATTTTTGTTCGCAGACGGAAGAACGGAGCTGCAAGAGATCCCTATCGTCATCCAACCATTCATCCAGCCAGCCAGCCAGTCAGCCAACATGTCATCCAGCCAGCCAGCCA
>JAGKTI010000045.1:0-12440 GCA_018397915.1 Birgus latro | reverse complement strand
AGAGTATGGCTTGTTTTTAGTGGTGACATCCGAAGTGTGGTGCGTAGGAGGGCTGGTGGGCATCAGGGCGTACACCAGGAGTCGTATGTGAAGAAGGAACATGGAGGAGGAATGACTAAGGTAAATAACTGGGGGACGAATAGGACTGGGAATGGACGAAAAGTGAATAGAGAAAGGAATAGGGAGGAGGACAGGAATGTTGGAGCTGAAAGAACTTTGAAAAAAGAAAGGGGGGAGAGGGAGGGTGAAGAGTGGAAGAGGGGTGTGAATAAAATCTTACGTGCAGCAATACTGTTGGACGAACAGGGACAAGAGGGAACAAACTTTGTCTGAGAGTCTGACTGGGCTAGTATTCGAACTCGGGAGAAATCGCATCAGCGGAGAGAAATTTCTTCGTTTATTCCACTACCACCGCACCTTGCACGAACCCTGCACCGCCTCATGCACACAAACACACACAAAAACTTATTTTCATATAAAGCACCACTATCCCACTATGAAACTATATGTCATACGTAAATATAAATGATTTAACCCTTATATTCTTTGATAATACAGGTATACTGTACTAAAGTAGGATAAACAAGAAAAATCAGACAAAAAGCCTCTAAGAGACTCACTTTCTTTGTAATAATGACGTAAATAACCGCTAAATAATCGCTAAACAATTCTTCTTAAAATAAATATATTCGCACTTTCATGTCAAACTCATTCAAAAGCCTGCAACAAAACGAAATTATTAATAATGATAAACTCACCTTAAAAGTAGCGCTGGACGTGACGGTGGCGCCAAGGGTAGGATAAATTTTCCAGACCGAGGTACGTTCGGGATGAACGTCAAGAGGTGACTCCCATTTTGCTGCCAGCTGCCGTGGTGTGGGGAGGTGAGTTTCACTGTCTCGTTTTACCCTAGAAAATATTTTTAATTAATGAAATTTCAAGTAGCATACGTCGTGACTTATTTTCCATCACCAGATGCTGTGCATCTAATGGTGTTCCTTACTTCAAATCGTAGATACAGTTCTAAAGATTAAGTGAATGCTGCAAACGAGGAGCCGGCTGGCTGGAAGCACCTAGAATCCGATCGTTGTTACTGGACGAAACCAGCTAAGATTTTCACTACAGTTCATCATAGCAACGATGTATTATTAAGTTTTATGCACACATGTTACGATTTTTTCTGCAATGTATTTTTGAGATTTTTCGAAGTTGTTTCTGAAATTACTTATTTCCACGGTTAACTTAGGGTTACCTATTATACTGACACTGTTCTATATACTGGGTAACCCTATGCATTTATGGCCTTCACCGGGGATCTGCGAGCTTTGTTTTACTCCGACCAAAGTTACTTTTCTTCATCTGAGATCTTCACCTTGAAATCTAAGATATAACAGAATTAAATCTTAACTTCAAGATAAACCATTTTATTCATGAAAAACCTAAGGATTGTTTAAGGGTAAAGTAGCTGTAGTTTTCACAGTAACTTGACCCTGGATTTCCTTCTGTACCTGGAATGTAGCCTAGCTCGGTGATACGGTTCTGCATCCTTTTCATTGTTACAAATTGGCACTGAAAAGTGAGATAAGAATTTTAGAACAAATTAAAATGAAATATATAGACAAGCAATAGTTTTTTTTTTTTTAGCTTAACTTTTTCCCCAGATAACTTAAGGTATCTTGCAGGTTGAGACGGACAAGCCGAGAGACACCACTGACCACTGCTGTCTCCACCAGTCTCCCACCACTATCGCCATCCCCCAGCAATTACCTCTAATGCTACAGTAAATTACGGCTTATGTATTCCAGCACTACGGTGAAGTATTTAATAATTGTTTCATCTATACATATGAGTACTCCGTGGATTCAAATGCAAATATCCCATAATCCCCTCATTTCCATGGCTTTTAACTACCTCGATTTTTCTTCAGCTTAGGAATGACCTCTAGAAATAAAGGGGGCTAAGATTACATCTAACCTCCCAAGGTCAAATCATCCATATATATATAAAATCAGGTAGTTGCAGGACCCCCCCCTCAAAAAAAAAAAGTGGACGTAGTCTACATTTGTTTAGCTGCTAAGATTTCTTACCATCCATATTTGCCCACTTTCTTTTTTTCTCTCGTCCAGCAAATTTTCCCCGCCCTATTTGTCTCCATCCTGTTTAATGACTTTGGCCACTTTTTTTTTTAATGCTCATGGAGGCCTCTATTCCCAAACGATACCTTCTGAGCGTAGGGCCTGAGGCTAGGCTAACGCTGTACTGACCATTTATGGGTAGGAGACAGATTTACGCACCTGTGCCAGTTAAACCCCCCTCTTTATTCCTTTGGTGTCTACCCTCCTTTAAGTTCCAACACTTTGTTCATCCTGTTAGTTCTAACCTTATATCATGTTTTCTATTTCGAATCGTGTATTTCAGTGTCACCCTATTTTCTAGCTCCAGTCCTATATTTGTCACCCAATTCTTTAATTCCAGTTGTGTGCGTGCGTGCGTGCGTGCCCACTGTATTAGTTACAATCCTACATATCAGTGCCACCATTTTCTAGTTTGTCCTGTCATAGTTTTCTAGTTCGTCCTATATTTTTCAGTGCCACCCTATTGATTCCATCCATGTATTCCAGTACCACCCTATTTGTTCCATCCCCATATTTAATCAATGCCACTATTCATCCCTATATTTCATTGTCACCCTGTTTGCTCCATTTCTATATTTCCGTGTTACCCTATTTGTTCCATCTCTTTATTTCAGTGCTACTCTATTTGTTCCGTTTCTACTCGTATTTTAGGGCACCCTGTTTGTCAGAAGTACACGTATTTTACTTCCCAATATTTTGTGTACACGTTTGATTTTTTACGATCACCTTAGCCTTCGTTGTTTTCGTGTGTTCACCCTATCAATGACCTATTTTGTGTGGCTTCCCTATTCCCTATTTCTAGTTCCTGTTTAGTTCCCTATAGTTCCTTAGCGCCCTTTGCTTATTCCCCTAAATTTATATTATTTACCTTTTAGTTTGATTTGTTATTAACTGTTTCTTAGTTACTTCACAGTACTGTTTACTTCCATATTGTTCAGCTCTGTTAAGTTCCCTATTCAGCTCAGTTTAGTTTCATATTGTTCAGTTCAATTCAGTTCCGTGTTGTTCACCTCTATTCAGTTTTCAGCTCTATACAGTTCCTTATTGTTCAGCTTTCTTCAATTCCCTATTGTTCAGATCTATTTAGTTACCTATTCAGCTCTACTGTTCCCTGATCAGTTCTATGTAGTTCCCTGATGTTACTCTGTTCCTTATTAAGTTCCATTTATTTACCTAATGTTCAGTCTCCTAATCAGCTATGTTGTTCAGCTCTATTCATCTTCCTCTTCAGTTTCTTATTAAGCTCATTATGCTCATTGTTCAGGTATTGTGTCCCCAATTATTCACCTCTTCAGCTTCGTTCGGTTCAGTTGTTCCCGGTTCAGCTTTGTTAGATTTCCCGCTGTTTAGCTCCCTATTGTTCACTATTCACCTCCCTATTCAGTTCTCTGTTATCTATTGTTCTCTTTTCAGTTCTCCCATGTTCAAATCTGTTCAGTTCTCTATCCCGCCGTGTTTTTCAGCACTATTTAGATCCCAGTTGTTTCTCTATTTAGCATCTTATTCATCTCAATTTGATTATTGTTCGCTCTATTCAGTTCTCCATCGTTCAGATCTGTCGTTTAGCTGCATTGTTCCCTATTCAGCGCATTGTTAGTTCTATTCGTTTCCCTGTTATTCAGCTGTTTAACTCCCTATTTGGCTCCCTATTCAGCTCCCTATTCGACTTCCTATTTGGTTCCCTATTTAGTACCCTATTTAATTGGTTCCCTATTGCTCACCTCCCTATTTGATTCTTCTGATCTCTATTCAGTTCCCTATTTGATTTCTTGCTCATATCCATGTTCTGCTCCCTATTCAGCTTATCGATCGGTTCCCTATTAAGCTACCTATCGTTCGGTTCCCTATTCAGCTCCCTATCGTTTGCTTCCCTATTGTTCCATTCCTTGTTCAGTTCCCTATTGAGTTTCCTGTTGTTGGCTTCCCTAGTGTATGGTTCCACATCTTTTTTTTTTTCCTAGCTTTTGGTTCTCTAATTAGTTATATTTAGTTTCCTCTTTAGTTCCCCTCCTCCTCGTTTTTAGTTCGTCACTTAAGGTCTTAAAGTTGAATCTACAGGTAGGAATAAATTAAAAGTACATGAACTGAAGGGGTTAATGGGTTATGATACACAAAACATACTGATCTGATTATATTTTTCTCCAGTCTGGTTTCCTTCGTTCGGTAAGTGTTTAGTAGCACTGACTAGTGAAAGGCAGAGGGAAAAATCTAAACTTACATCTTCCAAAAGTATTTCTGGGATGTTACAATTTCCGGTTAATTTCATAAGGTGTTTTTAGGATTGCATTTTTTTTTAGTTTGGAGTTAATGTACACTGCCCATTACTGTACGTGTACGTAATATTCACCATCCGGATCAGTATTTGTTATTTATTGTATCAGTTGTATGTTATGTGGTCAGTAAAATGTTCGTTCTGTCTATCCACTGCAGACCCGGACCGCCTCCTCGGGGTGAGATGAAGGACCAGTTATTCCTTCCTTGATGAAGTACGAATGGAGGCAAGGATGCTTATGCTAATCTATTGCAAGTGACTGTAAAGGCGCTTGTGTATATTTTGCTTATCTTCCTCGCAGGTGTATGCACTATAACCCTCTCCATAGCACTTTTGTGACTTGTACCATATGTTAATATTAGTCTCTTGTTACATCTCGGCATTCGAGATTGTTAAAATTTTAGGGCAATTATACTAAACAGAGGTTAATTATGTTCTGTACCTGTGCAGTGTAATCTGATCAGACTTTTTCTTGCAGGTGTGGTCATGCAGGGAGACGGCAGAACTGAATTTCATCACACCACCATCACCATCTCACCATCGTAGTTTCGTCATCGCAGTTCCACCATCGGTACTCTGCGTAACTCCACATCGGGCCACTCCACTAGCCAGTCTTGATGAAAACGACCTGAAAGATCTTAATTTAAGACCTGGATCAAGTGATGTTAGAGTAAACTGACCAGCTCAAGCAAATTTCATAGAAAATAAAACTAGTTTTTTTTTCACATTTCTCATCTTCCAGAAAGCTAATATGATGTATGACATTTTGGCATAAAAGGTCCAGTTTGTTTTAAAATACATATGAACATATTGGAACAAAGAATCTGAATTGGAGATTTTTAAGATGCCTGAAGCCGGGTGGATACGTCGCAGTAATAACGATATGGTATGGACTGATGCAGCATATAGCCGAATTGTTATGGGCTACTCTTGTCTACCTTCTAGTAAAGAATATGCCACCTGTAATTTTTATCCAGGGAAGAAAAAAAACTAGCAAAAAATATTTCCAGATATAATTCCGTGGGTCGAGCTTTAATGATTCAGAAGTAGCTGATAAAACTACTGGTCCATGCACCATTGTCAAAATAAATCCTATAAATATTTAAAACCTGCTTTCAGAACTTAGTAACCTATTCCCACAAATAGGATGATCAGAAAATGAAAACTTCCTAATAAAGGAAGGCTCTTTGGAAGAACTTGGTGGTAAATGTTATGATGATGGTCGATGAGGTCCGATGAGAGGTTAGTGACTACTTCCATCCCAAAAATAAGTTAACCCAAACATGTAGAACTGCTTTGAGAAAGTGAAATATAAAACAGGGTGACATTCACCAAGTATTAAGGAGATAAATTTATTGCTAACTGCTTAGAAAAGATAAACTGCAGTGTCTGATGTTTTCCTCTGGTAGTTAATTGTACTGAAAAACGTATCCATCCATCTCTCCATCATCCAATCCAGTGTTGCCCATGAGAAGCGTAGGAACCCTCGGCTTGGCAAATTCGTCCTGACATAAGATAAATATTGTAAATTAAGGGAAACTGGCATATCAGCTTTATAGGTAGCAATGAAAAAAAAAAACTATCGATTTACTTTGGACTTCAAATGGTGGCTTCATTATATAGAGAACTTGCTCTTTACACATAAATGGACAGCTCTGATAAGATCTTATGGGTGAGAGGAAGCAAAAACTAACTAGGTCTGTATAAAGAATTTGTACTGGTATAAAGTACAAGCAAAAGTGAAAAGCAAGGTAGAGGACCATTCCACAATTCCATTAAGCTGTACAAGTCTGGCAGCAGCAAGAATAAGCTGCAAATGATGGGATCGTAACTGTCCAACCAGTGTCTACTACTGCTAATCAAGGTATGGATGTGCCTGTGCGGTAACAGTAATGAGCTTGGGATTGAAAACACTGCATAATTACCAGTTATCCACTAATAAAGCAAAACTGATTGCACTAGTTTTACTTTCCTTAGGTGAAATCTGATCTATTAATTTTGAAATAAGGGATCTGCATCCTTTCAATTTAACTCCGCTGTCTCGAATTGTGGTTATTTACACCCTTAGCATTATGTCAGGCTTGTCACGAAAAAATTCCTAGTTGAAATGTTGGTTTTACATCCCTAGACTAAGTTGAATTGCGGGTTTAATACCCATAGACTTTAAATCAAACTAGTATCATGGTCTCCAAGATTTCTAAGGCCAAGTGTGGGTTTTTGAACCCCTAGAATTCATATGGGGCTCTTGTTTCGTGTATAGAGTTCTAAGTATTTTCTCTTTTCCTCATATTCATTTTTGTAATAAAAAAGGGCTGATAAGCTTGATGTACAACTTATTCTTTTATTCGTTTCTTTCTTTCTTTCTTACAAATAACATTTACAGTGCATATGCACAAAGTACTGAAGTCGCTATGGCGACTATGTTAAGTTACAGTGGAAGTATTATTACAGTACCTCGGTAATATGTAAAAAAAAAAAATGTAAGTATCAAGTATATCGCACAAATGTTCCAAGTATAATCAAGTGTACCAGTTCAAGCTGAGCAAGTTACCCTTACTTGTTAAGTAGCAATGGATTCCCGTGCTAACTCCTCCATTGTGATACTTTAGCATATAAAATTTGCACACCCTAACATCGTACCGTGTGCTATTTAGTATTTGAACCACTTCAGTCCGATGACATCTTTAACTTTGGTACCCCCAGACGATTTTATAAAACAAGAAAATTGCTTTACATTGGACAGGTTAATGAAGGCTATACCTAACCTCACTAGCTAGGTCACTCTTACACTGAAGAAAATCGTCAGAAAGTAGCAAGAATAAAGTAATTAAAGGAGACAACTATCATAATGATGATGATCATCAGCATTCTGACCCTGTATTCTAGCTCAAGGTGGGGTGAGGTAGGGTCCAGAGCCAAAAAAAAAAAAAGACCAAGATAGGTATAACAAATGCAGAATTAAATATAACTACTATAGAAATGGGTTGGAGATAAAATACGTGACACACACACACACACACACACACACACACACACACACACACACACACACACAATCAAATGAGAAGCAGCGGCAGCCAGTAGTCTGCTACAGTGGAGGGAGAGGTGGTAGTTTACTTGAAGTTTTCCTACAATGGCAAAAAAATAAATAAATAAATAAATTTCAAAAAAATAAAACCGTATTATGAGTGGCACTGGAGGAATCATGGCACCTGATTCATAATGCATATTGAGCCAAACTAATCTTTATTATTATTATTCATAGACATTAATAGTACCTACATAGTTTGCATCAGATGCATACAAGAGGATATTGAGGTGTAATCGTCAGAGTAATACACTAAAGGGGTGCTACGAAGCCTCCTACCACGTAGAACACGGCCCCCGCTATTACTTCTAAATGACCATACCCGACTACAAACTATGTCGGTTCAAAATGCCGGTCTACAAACTAATCCACTCTTACACCTCTTCCCCTATCTTAAGCTAGTCCACATTTGCTTATTTTACATACCAGTCTCTTCAGAATTTGAATACTTTACCATTATTGAACAAAAATCCCGAGGAGATCGTTTGCACACACACCCTGCACGAGACCTTGGCTAAAACTGCATACTCATCAAGAATTCACATGGATTCTCGGAGGCCTCACTGTTCTAGGAATTACGCCTAACACCTAACTAGCAACTCAACCAGACGGTGTAAGAGAAAATGGGAGCTTAACCCCTTGAACCAAAGTCTCTTTTTGTTATTGCCAGACGATTTTATTTAGAAATGTCCTCTAGTAGTGAAAAGGTTAATTCAGGCTACATATAATCTCTCTAGTTTGAAAGGTTTCTGTAGAGCTGAGTGAAACTGTTTGAAAAAGAAAAAAAACAAGGAAGTGATAAACATCATCGTAATGAAGGTCCTAAGAAAGAACGTAGGCTTAAGGGAGAACGTACGAGTATAGTAAGCTTAGACTGTGACCTAAAGTAATTTAACATACAGGAGCCATGTGGTGACTGCTTCGCTGAACAACGTTTGACCACATTTCCGCCCACTGCTCCGTCCTTTTCCTTCCAACCGGTTGTTCATTCTGACGCCATTCACCTTGTCCAGCTCACAGAGCATCACGTATTAAGATTATATGTCCCAAACCAAGGATGTGGTATAGGGTACTTTAAGGCATAGGGTACTTTATGCATATTAAACCGGCATGTCCTCCTGGCTCCATCAAATTTGTTCCACACTATTTTCTCCAGCATTCTGCCAGAGATCCCTCCAGTATCCACGCTGACCTTGCCACATCCATCCCTAATGACCCTCTGACCCCTGTATGGGCACAGTTAACTCTACATCGTGCATACTGAACTGTAACAAGATTTCAGTACTAAAATATTGTGCACGTCACGAAAAAGTGTTATGGATTTAACTTAATCCAGTGACGTATTTTATATTTAATTCTTGTTACCAAGATATTATTCCATTTGGGAAAGCCTCCCCCTCCCCCCCCTTTTAGTGGAAATGGTGATGAAAGCTGCATCTAATCCGTCCGCTTCATATTGTCTCTCACCTAAGTTGAATAAAATTACCTGGTAGTAGAAAGAATAAAATTATTGTGTTGATGTGGATAAAAAATTTAATTCTTACTGTCCTATGCTGAATTAAATCATAGAGTTTTATAAAACAATAAACAAATAAATCAAATAGATAAACTAAAATGCGTCATCTGGCTTTAGGGTTAAAAGCTATTAGTAATAGAACACATCAAATAGGAATAAACATTAAAAACAAGACAAATATCGTGTGTGTGTGTGTGTGTGTGTGCAGCCCAGCAGGACTCCTTCATGCAACCCACATTCATGTCACCACTTGGGCATTAATATCCACCATCCATATTGAATACACATCAGGGGCATTAGTGGTAGGTGGTGGCGACCATCATCCACTCACTTGATGTAGTGCTGCCTACTTCTTCCTTAGCCTTTATCATTCTTTTTCTGTGCCTACCCTCCTCTCTTCCTATTTCTCCCATCTTTCCTGTCACTTCTTATTGCGTTTCTTTCCTTTACTGGTGGCTTTACATTGAGTGACAAGCCAAATGGTTTCCTGTAAGCTAAGAAACCATTTACAACGCTGGGTGGTACCCATATAACCAAACCATAAGTGCTCCCTACATGTCAGCAAGTGGGTTGGTGGAGGGTTAGTGCCCCTCCCTGTAAAACAAATAACTCAAAGTCAAATGGCCACCCTTTACGGGATTATGGCATCTGGCAATAGATAGATAGATAGATCAGGGGCATCTCATTCAAACGGGTGTGATGATATTAGCTGGGGCTTGGTTACTCAGCCTTGACATTCAAGGTGCATGTGTTCAGCCACTCACCTTTATTATCGCACTGTGAATGGCATTATGTGAGCAACAATCCCCAACTGTCTTTCAGATGTACTTGTAAACCAGTAACAGTCCCATCCAGTTAAAGTGCCTTGACCCACTAAATCACCCAGTCATATTGGTGTCACCATATGAAGGAATCCCTTTCCAGCACCAACAGTGTTAAAAAAGGTAAAATGTATACAAGTAAGTTTGGGACGGGAGGGGCGGAGGTTCAAGAAATAGTAGATAAATATGTTAAGTGCTTTTATGATTAAATGATGGAAGTAGCACCTAATCTCCTAATCTGGGCATATCATTCTTTCACTTTGCCACAGAATTTTCAGTCTTCTCTCATTCTCTACATTTAGTACTGTATAAGAAATTCTCACACTTGTTAACATAATGAATGCACTATGCCTTCCAATATCCATACTTTCTCTCTCTTTCAAGTTCATCCTGTCTTCTGTTTTGCAGAACAGTAATGCTGATATTACAGACTTGTAAAGCTGTCTGGCATAACTGGTGATATCATCCTATCAGCAAAAACACATTGCTTGCCTCTACAGTTCATCCACCTCAGCTTGGCAGAGATTCTCATCTTTTGCAGCTTACAGTCAGTGGCAAAAGACAATACTATGGCTCTACATCCTTTCTATAGCACTTTTTCATGACTAGTATCATATTCTATCATTAGTCTCTTGTCACAGCTCAGTATTTAAGATGGAGAGAAGGTATTTTAGACCATGGTAAAATGAACAGAATATATTTATCTTAACATTCAATTTCCACAAAATAATAAATTATTGCCCTTGTATATCATAGACAATTTAGTAACCATATAACCAAATCACAGGGTGCCGATGGTGCCCATGTTAATTGTGTGAGGATGCAAATGCAGTGTATATCCAGGACCCAAACCTCCACACATTTTCCCACACCTGGCTGTGGCACGGTGCTCTGTACCACAAGAGAGCACTGGTTTACTACACAGAACGGATCTGCAGGGGCAGTTGCTTGCCTATGGTTGATGGATCTCCTCGGCCACACAGACTAGAGTTACTCTGCAATAACCATGTCTGCCAATTTAAAAAAAACCTGGTAATGCCAAGTGTCTTAAATCATTAAACTCAAACAGTATTGTGAAACTCCCTGATCATCATCACCATCATCCTGCCTTATTCCCACACAAGGTAAGGTGAGGCAGGGTCCAGAAAGCAAGATGAAATACTTGTGGAGAACTATGTAAAGGCATGCCCCATGAAATGGGCCACATTTTCATTCACTCACCATTTAAGCTCCTTGAAATCTCACTCTATACAAAGTAAATACAAAAATGAATATACTGGGAGGTTATTACATACCACTCTATGGTGTTAATGGAATCAGCAAGTCAGTACATATTTTTATTGGCAATACACATGTTACAAATCTAGGTAAAAACTCTCATTTAACTTTACTCGATTCAGTATTACAAGTGATGATCCAATGGTATCAACAATTGGTACACCTGGTATCTAATCACCTTTAGTGGATCTTATGTCTCTTATTCTTACTATGATCAGATGATAACACTTAACTTAAGAAAGGTCCCTTATGCTGAATGAGCTAAACGTATTATACCAGAAGAGTCTATCTATCTCTATCTATTGCCAGACGCCTCAATCCCGAACGGGGTGGCCACAAACAAATCGCCTCCATGTCACTCTGTCCCCTGCCATTTCACTACCACGCTCCCAACTCACATGCCCCTCTCTCATATACCTCTCCACTCCATCCCTCCATCTCATCAACCAGAAAAGACAATGTAATAATTTATCTTAACTATGGAAGAAAACTTCTTATTCACATTTCCAACCATATTTGTTTTTATCATGTTCTATGTATATCAGTAACTCTGTCTGTGACACTGTAGACTATATTTGAAAATCTGAACAAAACTAAAAATACAATAATACAACCTTGGCTAAATAAATTCTACAATAAACGCTGATGTGATGTGATAGTAACTGCTGTACTGCTTTATGCACCTGGCTGGAATATGGCCTCTGGTCTGTTACAATACCACCAAGATGCTGAACAGATCTCAATCACCTATTAATTTTTTCTCATTTAACCCTTGGAGCATGGGTATGTCTCTTTCAGTTTATTCTTAATTTTTATTCTGCTTATGATAATTTTTAAAACCTGAGGGGTTAGATACAGCCTTAATAAAACCCTTTTTGATACAAGTCTTTCTTTTTGTAAGTTAAATACTGTAATATTGTCTTGTAACCAAGAGAATAAACTAAGAATGTCACCTGGTTTCAAGGGATTAAACAACTCTGTGTCAAAACATGCTGAGTTCTCCTGAGTTTAAGCATCAGTATGAGGCCACACATCTACAGAGAGGCAGTTTATTCAGACAATGGTTAAAACTTACAAGGGATTACAAATTTCTTCCTTAATGTTACCTGTATGAGGAAGAGCTCTACCATGTCCCAACCTTGGCACTAATAGGGCTAGTTGAACAACATGAAACATACTGTTACAGACAAAAATGCTGAGGCACTCCACAGCAGTAAATAACAAGGCAGTAAGCAACAACTTTCAATACCCAGTACTACAGTCTTTGGAGCCAAACAAACTTTTCAGAATAATGTAGAAGAGTTTCATAAATGTGTGACTAAAAGGTGGT
>JAGKTI010000044.1:203972-225040 GCA_018397915.1 Birgus latro | reverse complement strand
TCTTTCTCTTCTCTCGCTTTTCTAATTGGTTCATTACCCATCAAATAATTCAATGATGGCCTCTTGGTACTTTTACCCATTTCCAATATTTTACATTTTTTTGCGTTGAATTTCATTTCCCACATCTGGCTCCAATCATATATCCTATCCAGATCCTCCTGTAGCATTTTACAGTCCTCTTCAACCTCTACCTTTCTCAAGATCTTTGCATCATCAGCAAACAGGCTTGCATAGCTGTTCACTCCATCTACCATATCATTTACATAATTCAAGAACATTACTGGTGCCAACACCGAGCCCTGTGGGACACCACTTGTTACTTCCCTCCATCCAGATGTCCTGTCCTTTATTACTGTCCTCATTTGTCTGTCACTCAAAAAGTCTCTCATCCATTCCAGGAGGCTTCCCTTCAGTCCTCCTATATGCTCTAATTTCCATAATAGTCTCTTGTGGGGTACTTTGTCGAAGGCCTTCTCCAGATCTAAGTACACACAATCCACCCAACCGTCTCTCTCCTGTAGGACGTCAATCGCCCTTGAGTAGAAGCTCAACAAGTTGGAAACACATGACATTCCACTTCTGAATCCAAACTGACTTTCAGTCAAAATATTCATCTCTTCCAGATATTTTATCCTTCTATCTTTCAGGATTCTCTCACACAATTTCGCAACCATGCTGGTTAGGGACACTGGTCTATAATTCAGGGGTTCTTCCTTGTTTCCTCCCTTATAGATTGGCACCACATTTGCCCTCTTCCAATCCTGAGGCACTTTTCCCTCTTCCAAGGAGCACACAATTAAATTGTGAATCTTATCCACCAGTTGTTCTCTGCATTCCTTCAGTACCCAATTAGAGATTCCATCCGGTCCTGGGGCCTTCCTTACATCTTGAGCTCCCAGTAATTTATACACTTCCTGCACTTCCACTTTTATATCTTTTATCACTACATTTCTAATCACTCCCTCTCCTTCCACAAACTCCCTTTCTTTAGTGAAAACCGATTGGAAACATTTGTTCATTACTTCAGCTTGCATTACTGCATCCTTGTAGACCTCTCCTTCTACTTTCAGTTTGGTGATTCCTTCCCTTTGCTTCAATTTGCCATTAACAAATCTATAAAACAATTTGGGTTCATCCTTACATTTGTCAATTATATCTTTTTCAAAGTTCCTTTCTTCCTCTCTACGTATTCTTGCATATTCATTTCTAGTTCTTTTATATTCTTCCTTTGTTCTGATATTACCTTTCTTTCTCCATTTGTTCCATGCCATGTCCCTCTCTTTTTTCGCTATTATACACCTTCTATTAAACCACACCTTTTTCCTGTTTTCTTTCCCACTTACTCTTGGCACATATTTTTCCACTCCCAAATTGTAGAGGTCTAAAAAGATATCCCACTTCCTCTGTATCTCTCTTGTTTCCCTGAATTTTCTCCAGTCCGCATTTTCAAAAAATTTTCTCAGTTCTGCAAAGTTTGTTTTCCCAAAGTTGTATCTTCCTTGCCTATAAAGCTCATCTCTTGGCACCACGTTCCCTATTATCATCTGGAACTCAATGACCACATGATCACTTTTTCCTATAGGACACTGATAATTTAATGATTCAATTACATCAGGTTCTTTGGATAGTAGCAAATCTAATCTTGCTGGTGTGTCATCACCTCTGAATCGTGTCTCTTCTTTAACCCACTGTGTCATTACATTATTCATTGCTATATTTAACAATTTAGTGCCCCACGAATCTTCGCTGCCTCCCGAGTCCCATTCCTCCCAGTTCACCTCTTTACAATTAAAGTCACCCATTGGGATTATATTGTTGCTTTTCTCGATCACTTTCTGTAGATAACTAACCATGTCTAACAACATCTCCTGGTATTCATCGTCATTCCATGCTCTTGTCTTAGGGGGAACATATACCACTGCCATATCTCTCTTACCATTCTCCCCAGTTTCTAATTTCAAGTTTATGGCTTCGGCCCTGCCCTCTGCCATTTCCACAGTATCTACGTTTATACTGTCCTTCACTGCTATCATCACTCCTCCTCCCATTTTTTCTTTTCTGTCTCTTCTCCACAATTTGTATTTCCCACCTCCCATATGAATATCAATATCTTCTTTCAATTTAGTCTCTACAAAGCACATAACATCAGGTTCGTGTGCTCTCAAAAAATCATTGATTTCTAATCTCGCCGATATTAGAAATCATTGATTTCTAATCTCGCCGATATTAGTCCATCAATGTTTGTGTACGCCACTTTCAAACTTTTTTCATCGTTTTTTATACTCTCGTCTCTCCTTCCTTCCGTCGGTACCACTTTCTCAATTTCTGGTCCATAACTCTCCAATAGAACTCTGTCTTCTCTTTCTCCGTTCGTTGTTCGTTTTTTATCTTTGCTTCCTTTACTAACTCCTTTAATTTAGCTCTTTTCTCTTCATTTGCATCTCTCCTAATCCAAACATTTTTAAACCCCTCTTTCTCTGACAATTTCCACGTTCTACTTATGATTTCATTCACTATTACTTGGGACTTAAACTTTACTTTCAAGGGCCTTGCCCCACCATCCTCGTACTTTCCTAACCTAAACACTTCTTCAATCTCTTCTTGGGCTTCATTGTTTCCTTCCATAACCACTGATATTATTTCTTTAGCCTTGCTCAGTTCCTCTCTCTCTCTTTCAGATCTTACTGTCATTCGTTTTTCTTTTATTCCTGAAATTATCACACATTTTTTCTTGTCTGCTACATCCCTGACCAAAGATTCTCTACTTCTTAGTACTCTAACTACTTCCTTCTCCACTTTTTCCTTACTTTGCTGTTCTATGATTTCCTTCAAATTTACATTTCCTTCCTCCTGTATTTTCTTCCACCCCTTATGTTGCTCCTTGATTTCCTGAATATGCTCATCTTGCCTCCTCGATTTTGATTCATATTCATCTAGTTTACTTTTTATTCTGTCCCTTTCTTCTTCCAACCTCTTATTCTCCCTCTTCAGCTGTTTTATTTCATTTGATGCGGATTCGTCATTCGCCTTTAATTCTGTAACTTCTTTTTCTTGTTCCTCACTACGTGTGCTAACTTTTTCCAGCCTATTCTGTAGGACTTTGATCTCTCTCTCTTGCTCTATGGTCCGTTCCTGCAGCTGCTTAATTACTTCCCATACCTTTTTTAACTCCTGGACATTCCTCTCCGCCGTTTTCTCTACTCCTGCTACTCTTGTTTCTTGCAGCTTATCACTTCCTTTGCCTACATTTAGCTCGGAGAAGCCCACAAATTCCCCCTCGTCAGCTGTAAACAATCTTCCGTCTCTCTCCGCCATGATACAACCATATGGAAACTTTCTTTTTCACTTTGTCTTGTATTTTTAGGGCCGAAACTTGCGTTTTTTTTTAAACTAATATCCGACGGGACCACCACTCACACATTCAACCACATAATCACAATAGGCTATCTCCTTTTCGCTGCTAGTTCTGCGATTATTTCCCCTCGATCCAGGAGCAGCTCCGTCTCTCTCCCTCTACGACCCATGTGTGTGTCGTGTGTGTGTGTGTGTGTGAAGGTCACAGCCTTGCCTTGCCCTTAGATCAGATTAAATGAGCTCTCAGCTCCCTTCCGGGAGTGTAAAAAGCTGAAGATCACGACCATCAAGTGATCCTGACTGACCCAGTGAATTATCTGGTGAATTACACACAAACACAAATAATAATAATAATAATCTCATCTTAAGTGTCAGGACCAAATTGCCTAGTCCCGGGCTTCTACGCTCCTCATGGGCAACGTAGGATTTGGATGATGGATGGATGGATAATAATAATAATAATAGTAACACTCCCTCTTCTGTCTTTCTTTCATTCTTTCCTCTTCCTTCTGCCTGTGGGTGACTCTACACTGAATGACAAACCATTTACTACACTGGGTGGTACCCACAGAACCAAATTATGGCACCTGGTGGTTTAGTGGGTGATTATGGTGCTCCAATCGGACTGAGCCTGTGTAGGTTTATATCCATGGGATGGTTGGGGTTTATTGCTCACATAATGCCATTAAGGGATGAGTGAGGCTGGTCACTCTCATCTTAAATGTCAGGACCAACTTGCCTAGCCCCTGGTTCAAATGTTCCTCATGGGGCAACATAAGATTGGATGATGGATGGATGGATGGTAATAATAAACTTTTTGTGGTAGGTGAGGGCACTCACCATCCACTCACTCAATGTAATGCTGCATTGGGTGTCTGCCCTTTCCTCTCTTCCTTCCTTCCTCTTCTGTCTTTCTTTCCTTCATTCTTTCCTCTTCCTTCTGCCTACAGGTGACTCTAAACTCCCCCTTCTGTCTTTCTTTCCTTCATTCTTGCCTCTTCCTTCTGCCTACGGGTGGCTCTACACTGAGTGACAAGCCAAACAGCTTCCTGTATACCAGAAACCATTTACTATGCTGGGTGGTAGCCATATAAGCAGATTATGGTGCCTGGTGGTTTGGTGAGTAATTAAAGTGCTCCAATCAGACTGAGCTGGTGCAAGTTTATATCCAAGGGATGGTTGTGATTTATTCAGGGATGAATGAGGCTGGTCACTCTCATCTTAAATGTCAGGACCAACCTGCCTAGCCTCGGGCTCCTACACTCCCCATAGGGTAACATAGGATAGGATGATGGATGGATGGATGGATAATAAGTTCTGTCTCAATCAACCCAGCCACCACCCAATTTTTAACAACCATGTCAGGAGGGTAAGGGGTCAGGCCACGGCTACTTAGTCAAAACAATGAAGGTAGGAATAACCAGGCACTCACCCCAGTGGCATTATGTGAGAGATTGTTAGGCATGAAAGGATTGAACTTGCAGGTGAGTCTCTTGAGTGTGTGGAAGAGTTTTGTTATTTGGGAGACATGTTATGTGCCGGAGGTGGGGCTGGAGTTAGCTCAGTTGCTAGGGTGAGAAGTGGTTGGAAGAAGTTCAGGGAGCTGTTGCCTCTCCTGACATTGAGAGGACTCTCCTTACGTGCTAAGGGGTCTTTGTATGCAGCATGTGTTAGGAGTGTGATGCTGTATGGTAGTGAGACCTGGGCAGTAAAGGAAGAGGATATTCGCAGGTTTAAACATACAGAAATGACAATGATTAGGTGGATGTGCAGTGCGTCCCTGCATGCCAGGCCTGGGGGGGGCTGGGTTTACGATGGAAGAGTTGAGGGGTAGGATGAGACTGGAGTGTACTGGTGTTGTGATAAGGAGAGGTAGGCTGAGGTGGTTTGGACATGTGGAGAGGATGGGGGATGATAATTGGGTACAGAGGGTGAGAAGTGTTAATACTGGGGGAGGGGTTGGGAGGGGTAGACCGAGAAAGACATGGGACGAGGTCATTAAGTGTGACTTAAGGGTTAAGGGACTGAAAAGGGAGGCTGCCAAAGATCGAGCAGCATGGAGAGCCGCCATTAGGTGACCAAGGCCGACGCATGCAAGCATGTTGGAGCCTTGAAAACGAAACGAAACGAAACGAAACCCAATCACCCCCCAGATGCTGACAATCTTGGGCCACAAACATCCTTATCTTGGTTATATGGTTACCATACAACTTGGTAAATGCTTTCCTGGAATACAGAAAATTATATGCATGTCACTTAGTGTAGTCAACAGATGGTAGCACTTTATTTTATACTGTTCATAGATAGTGCACCAATGAGGCGGCGTAGTGTGCTTGTGATGGAAGTGCTCTGTAGAAGAGACTTTGAGCTCTAGTCTAACACTAGCCATATCATACCAGGTCACTTGGTCACTGAGATACATGTGTTTGGATGAACATGTGCTTAGTGCAATTAGTGATCTGCTGAGGCTGAACAATGAAGGATCTTGAAGAGCAAAATGTTTGCATGAAATTCTGTTTCAAATTGGGAAAAACTGTTACGCAGAGTTTTCAAGTGTTGCAACAAACTTATGGGGAGGATTATTTGAGCTGTACATTGTCACAGGAGGTTCCAGAGGTTCAAATTGAGAAGAACATCCACCAAAGACAATCCCAAATCTGGACAGCCTTCCAAGTCAACAGACAAAGATCAAGTTTAGAAAGGCATGCTGTGATCCGTGAAAAACATTACCCAACTGTTCGTGAGGTCTCCAAAGAAGTAGGCATCTGTAAAAGTTCAAGCTACATGATTTTAATAAAAAAACTAAAGTTGCACTGTGCTGCTGCAAAATCTGTGCCAAGTCTGCTGACAGATGAGCAAAAAGAGAACTGTATCACAGTCAGTCAGAAGCTGTCTGATTGTTTGAATGCTGATGAAAACTTTGAAAAATATCATACCTGGAGATGAAGCGTGGGTGTACAGATACAATGCATAGCAAAAAAGGCAGTTGTGGCAATGGGTTAGAACATCGTCATTGCAACCATAGAAAACATGTCAGAGTTGCTCAAATGCGAAGGTGATGTTGATCGTCTTTTTTTTTCAGTGGAAGAGTGTCATTCATCATGAGATTGTTTCATATGGTCAGACAGCTGATACTGTAAAAAGTTTTATTTGGACGTCCTGAAGCATTTCGGGGAGGCAGTTTGAATGAAGGGGCCTGAGGCATGGACAAACAAAACATGGATGCTGAACAGTGACAATGCACCTGTTCACATGTCGCTCCTTATCTGTGAATTTTTGGCGAAGCATAAGATGACTATTGTCCCCTAGCCACCCTACTCTCTGAATTTGGCCCCTGCGGACTCCTCCCTCCCTTCCCAAAGTTGAAATCCACCCTGAAAGGGTGCCGATTTCAGATGACAGAAGAGACAGACAAATATTCATTAGCAGCGAATACATGTTCCAGGATGCATTCCAGAAGTGGAAAAAACATTGAGAACGTTGTAAGAGCAGCGGTGGAAAGTATTTTGAAGGTGACAAGTATGATTAAGGTGTATATAAAGCAATAGTTTGCTTTCTGAAAAGTTCATATTCTTTTTGGACTGACCTCATAAAGGCTCCAACATCCTGCAGACATCAGCCTTGGTCACCTTATGGCAGCTCTTCATCCTGCTCGCTCTCTAGCAATGTCTCCATTCAGTCCCTTGTCCCTGAGGTAATACTCTATGACCTCATCCCACAGGTCTTTTTTAGTCTGCCACTTGCAATCAACCCTCAGTGTTCACACATCTCTCACCCTCCATCCAATTCACATACCCAAACCATCTTAATATATTTCTTCTCATCAGAGAGGGAAGATACTGATACAAAGATAATGAATGGACATAAGTATACCAGTCAAAATGCTTACACCTTTCCCAACTGCTACTGAAGTTTTTGAGGCCAGTCGAATAACACGGCCACAATTTCTGATCAGGACATTATTTCCCTTTGCACCATCCTCACCACCTGAAATGTACATCACATTAAACAGTAAATTAACCCTTCACTACAATGGAGTATTAAGAGTTTAAATTTGCTGCTTCCAGATAATTTTATTCAACTTAGGAAAGAGCTCTTGTTCCGAAGGGGTTATCGAAAGCTAATCTGAATTCTCCAGTTCAACAAGTTTTTCCAAGTTTACATAAAAAAAAACAATCTGGTGTTTGTCTACATGAAACAACTGCATCTGTCTACATTGGCAAAATGATCTTTTACTTACCCTCCAGGCCATATGGAGCAAAGACCCTCCTCTCAGTAAGAATGGAGAGTGTGAGGGGACGACGGAATAACAGCTCACGAATGACGCCATCACCACCTCTGCAAAAAAGTTAAATTATTAAATACAGTGTACAGTTAATTATAAGCTTATCTTCAAGTTACAGGATGAATCTTAGTATGAATATGTTACTATAATCAGTTTGTTTTCACCTGATGGAACCTGACTACTACACTGTCATCATCATCATTATCTTCTTAATTACTGCTTACATGAAACTCCATGAGCCCAAGTTATGTGGTATGAATAAGTCTCTTTTGTTACTAGTCAAACTGACCCTACAGTTTCATTAAATTTGGCCATCAACTGATCTGGTGTTATGGCTTTATGTCAAGTTACATAATTAACACTAGCTACAGAGTATATCAGTCTAGCCTCAGACCCCTACCATGTGAAAGTGTTAATGTAAGACTTTTTTTCCCCCCTAGGTAGTTAATATGGCAATACAAACTTGAACAATGACACCTGTTCTCTGTCATGATTATTATCACTATCATCACCATCTTCCTAGGTTTATTTCCAAATACATTATGAAAATGAAATCTGTGGGATATAAAAAAAGAACTCAGGAAGCAAAAAAACAGGACAGCTACCAACATACCAAGTGAAATGCACTCTACTTCCAAGCCTTCAACACTCCTTTAGCATATGTTTTCATTTCTTTATATTAACCTTCGGTGTGTAACATTTTATGAAAAATAAAGCTGCCTCAGTATCATGGTAATTTCTTTCTTTTTCTTTCTTTCCTTTTTTTAACTTTTTAATTACAGTAGTTTTATTGCACTATGAATTCAAGCTTTGATTTAAAACACAGGAACTCTATCTCTTCTACTTTTTGTAAATAAAAAATATTCACATCATAAATACACCAAGACAGTAGGAACACATTTATCTTTACTCTGTTCTCTAACAAAAGAAACAGCAAATATTCTCTGAATCTGTTTCCAATCAAAGATCAAGGTACAGTATATTTCTGAAAAACACAGGAACCGCTCTCAGTCTTGGGGATCTAAACCTCCAGCCTGATTTGCCCATACCCATAGTCAAATGAGCACGGCCTGTATGCTCTAAAGCAAATAACTGATTTCCCCCAGGAGACTAAACCATGGGTGAGTGAACAGTCAGCTCACTCTGGGGTTAAGCAAACTCAAGAACAGGCTGAAGGTGAGATTGTGTTCAAACTGAGATGATTGGGAGGTCTGAGGAAAGTGGTAGATGTCTCTGGTCCATGACATTTTCTGTTAGGGGATAGGTGGTGGTGACCATCATCCACTCACTTGATGTAGTGCTGCCTACTTCTTCCTTAGCCTTTATCATTCTTTTTCTGTCCCTGCCCTCCTCTCTTCCTATTTCTCCCATCTTTCCTGTCACTTCTTACTGCTTTTCTTTCCTTTACAGCTGGCTTTACATTGAGTGACAAGCCAAATGGTTTCCTGTAAGCCAAGAAACCATTTACAACACTGGGTGTTAACCGTATAACCAAACCATACATGCTCCCTACATGTCAACAAGTGGGTTGCTGGAGGGTTAGTGCCCCTCCCCGTAAAATAAATAACTCAAGAGTCAAATGGCCACCCCTTATGGGATTATGGTGTCTGGCAATAGATAGATAGATAGGATACTAATTACCGTACTAAATTGCTTTTGTCAGTACAACCCCAAACTATTTAAAAGCACATGCAAGCAGGTCTTTATAAATGATATGATTGATCTATCTATCTATCTATTTATAGCCAAATGCCTCAATCCAGTAAGGGGTGGCCACAAACAAATCATCTCCATGTTGCCCAGTCCCACACCATTTCACTGTCCTCCTCAGCTCACACCCCCCTCACTCATATACAGTACCTCTCCACTCCATCCCTCCATCTCATCCTTGGCCTCCCCCTCCCTCTTCCCCCCTCCACCTCACTCACATACACTCTCCTCGTTAGTCTCTTGCTCTCCATCCTCTCCACACGGCCAAACCATCTCATCGTATTACTCTTAACGCTTTCTATCACACCCACAACCACACCATAATGCTCCTTCACTTCCTCATTTGTCAGTTCGTCTCTCCATGTAACTCCACATGCTCCTCTAAAATGACTAATTTCCACTGCTCTTGCTCTTGACTTGTGTCCTTCCAACAAGGTCCAAGCTTCACTTCCTACATCAGAGCTGGTATCACAATAGTATCATGCAATGACTTTTTTACTTCCATGCTTACTTCCCTATTTCTTATCACTGCTTTCAAAGAACCAGCAACCTTTCTTCCTTGTCATACCCTTTCAAGCACTTCATCCTCCAAACTTCCATTCTTACTCGTCACACTAACCAAGTACTTAAATGCAGTCACATTTTCCATTTCATCATCATCCAGCCTCACTGTACATTCAGTGGCTTAATTTTTCTCGAAGAAAATAGCTTTACTCTTCCCAACACTCACCTTTAGATTCTGATTCTTACACACTCTCCCAAAGTCATTCACCAAGCCTTGCAGTTCCCCTTCATCTTCATGTAACAACACAGTATATCGTCTGCAAACAACAATACTGGAAGTTTCCAAATGCTGCCCTCTCTCATTAGGGCCACTCCAACATCCACTGCTCTACCTTGTATCTCTATTATAAACTCATCCATAAACAAATTGAACAACCATAGAGACACAACACATCCCTGTTTCAATCCAACATTCAGATAAAAAAATTCACTCAGTTCACTATCCACAAACACTACAGCCTTAGGACTCTCATACATACTCTTCACGGCATTCAACAGCTTCCCATTTACTCCATATATTCTTAATACTTTCCACATTCCTTGTCAATCTACTCTGTCATATGATTTCTCCAAATCCATGAAGGCTGCATACAACTTCTCTCCCTTCTCTAGAAACTTTTCCACTAAAGACCTAAGAATGAATATCTGATCTATACAACCTCTTCCCTTCCTAAAACCTCACTGTTCTTCAAGTAATTCCCCTGTTACTTCCCTGTCTCTGTCAATAAGTATCCTACCATATACTTTTCCTATTACACTAAGAAGATAAATGCCCCTGTGATTACCAAACACTTCTTTTATAATGAACAATTTTCAAAGCAAGTAAAAATACCTGAACTTCCCTCTTCCTCCAGTGCCGGGGTTAAGGGTGAATTTCTTGAGTGTGATGGGGTAGCGGCGTTCTAAAATTTCTGGGTCAGTGATCCTGGTGTTGGTCATGTGGACATGAACACCACTGCGTCCAAACCAGGTTGGTCCCTGTAACACCAAGGTTAAAGTTAAGTGAAGTATGTATACTAACAATGGAGTTACAGATAATACTTGGTAACCTCTTAATTATGATAACAGTTTTTCTATCTTACTCTGAATCCTGTTAAATGAATTTCTTCTGCTTAGGAAGGACCTATTCAAACAAACACAATATGAATACAGGCAGTCCTTATTATATGTACTGTTACCTTTCTTGCTATCCTTGTCTGCAATAAGGTTCCCATTAAATTACTGTTTTGTACCATTTATGATGGCTCCAAAATGCTTCCATGCATTGGCACTGGTCATCTCATGGTGACTCTCCACACTGTTTGATCTCTGACAGCTTCCCTGTTCAGTCCTGCGGTAACACTCCATGACCTTGTTCTAGGTCATTTTTGGTCTGCCTCTCACAGCCCTACCCCCAACATTCACACTTCTCACCTTCCACACCCAATTGTCATCCTCCATCCACTCAACATGCCTAAAACATCTCATCACCTGTAGAGGTGTATGGTATGTAGGAGAACTACTGGACCTTAGAAGCAGGCTGTGAAGCTTATGCCCAGAGTAAAAAAAAAAAAGAAAGAAAGAAAGAAAAAAAAGAACATTCAAGTCCCATTCTTCCTCTCAGCTCTTCATTCATAATCCTTGCCTCCCCATGCCTTGTATTCAAAGATGCACTACACATCCACCTAATAACTGCTATTTCTGTACTTTTGAGTCTACAGATATGCTATTCTTTTCATGCCCAGGTCTCACTAGCACATAGCATTACAGTCCTAAGACATGCCACTTACAAACTCCTTTGCATGGAGGGAGAGCCCTCTTAATGTCAGGAGATGCAACAGGTCCCCGAACTTCCTCCAACCACACCACTCCTTACCCCAGCCACAGAGATACCACAGCTCTAGCTCTGCCTAAAGTAAATAACACATCCCCCATATGATAAAACTCCACACACATTCAAAAGACTTTGTAGCACAGGGCCGGATTACCAGGCACAGGCAAAATGGGCGACTGCCTACCAGGCCATGGCCTGTCACAGGCCATCCAGACCAGAGCAGAATAAATATAAACTTTGAGCATCCAAATAAGAGCCATCACCCGTCAGGCCATAAAAAAATGGCCATTATAGGTCATGCTAAAATTTCACTGGAAATAACGGAAAAAAGAGATCTATATGTTGCAGGCCAACCATCTGCGTTGCCTACCAGGCCACAGCAGGGTTAATCTGGCCCTGCTGCAGCAAGAACAATTCTTCCATATCTGATAGTGCTGACAGTTTCCAAATGCTCTCTCTCTCTCTCTCTCTCTCTCACACACACACACACACACACACGGCATTATTTTGCAGCCTACCTCAAATACCACTGAATCTCTTATGCACCCACTTATCATGAACACTGTACAAAATGGAGTTACTTCCCACACCCTTGAGGCAAACTGCACATGGCCACATTCCCTCTCCTTTGACAGTTCCACCACCAGTTCTAAATACCATCGCCTTAGCTACCTCCGCCAAGGAAGTTATGTTTTACCCCGCATTGGTTTGTTTGTCTGTTGGTTAGCAGGATTATTCAAAAAGTTACAAACAGATTTTGATGAAATTTTGTGGAAGGGTGGGCCATGGGCCAACAAAATAATGATTAAGTTTGGGGGAGGATCCAGATCCAGAGTATCCCACACAATACCTTTAAATGTTCTCAATGAATTTCAATGAAATATGGAGGACGGGTGGGCCATAGACCAAGAAAGAATTCATAGAATTCATTAAATTTGGGTGCTGATCAGGATCCAGATCCTATATCCACAGACCTGGATCCAGATCCCTTTTAAAGGCAACGGCATACACAGAGGTATCCGCTCTCTGAGCACTTTCTAGTTACCTCCACCGAGGAGGTTATGTTTTCACCCCTGTCCAATTCTTAGTTGGTTGGTTGATTTGTGAGCAAGATTACACAAAAACTACTGGATGGATTTCCACGAAACTTCGTAGAAGAATGGGCCTTGGCCCAAAATAGACTCCTATAAATTTTGGTGCAGATCTGGATAAAGGTGTGGATCCAAGAATTTTTTTTCACTTTCTTTAACACTGTGAGATAAGGCATTTCTCGACATTTTCATAAATTTTTCAATGAATATTGCATGGATCTTGATGAAAAAATTCAGGCATATTTAGGATGTTGGTACCTACGAATGTGTTCAATTTGGAACGGATCCATACAAAATTCCGTACCTATCTATCTATTGCCAGACGCCTTGATCCCGAACGGGGTGGCCACAAACATATCGCCTCCATGTCACTCTGTCCACTGCCATTTCACTACCACGCTCCCAACTCACACCTCCCTCTCTCATATACCTCTCCACTCCATCCCTTCATCTCATCCTCGGCCTCCCCCTCCCTCTCGCCCCCTCCACCTTACTCACATACACTCTTCTCATCAGTCTTTCACTCTCCATCCTCTCCACATGCCCAAACCACCTTAACGTGTTTTTCCTAACGCTTCCCATCACGTCCTCAACCACACCACAACGCTCCTTCACTTCCTCATTTGTTAGTCTGTCTCTCCATGTGACTCCACATGCTCCTCTCAAATAACTCATTTCCACTGCTCTCACTCTTGACTTCTGTCCTTCCAACAGGGTCCAAGCTTCACTTCCATATGTCAAAGTTGGTATCACAATACTGTCATGTAACAACTTTTTCACTTCCATGCTCACCTCCCTGTTTCCTATCACTGCTTTCAACGAACCAGCAATCTTCCTTCCCTGCTGCACCCTTTCAAGCACTTCACCCTCCAGACTTCCATCCTTACTCATCACACTGCCCAAGTACTTAAATTCACTCACATTCTCCATATCCTTCCCATCCAATCTCACTGTACATTCACTGGCTTCACTTCTCTCAAAGATCATCACTTTACTCTTCCCCACATTCACCTTTAGATTCCGTTTCTTACACACTCTCCCAAACTCTTTCTACCAAGCCTTGCAGCTCCCCTTCGTCTTCACTCAACAACACAGTATCATCTGCAAACAACAGTACAGGGAGTTTCCAAACACTGCCCTCTCTCACTAGGGCCGCTCCAACATCCACTGCCCGACCTTGTATCTCTCTTTTATAACCCCATCCATATACACATATGCTTTTATAGGGGGGAAGCCTTTTTCAGCTGCAAGTTGGGCCTTGGCGGAGGTATGCACTCTACTGAGTGCCATTCTAGTTTTATCTTCATTTACTCTCGAATCATCGTGCCCCACTTCATCTCTCCACTTCCTAAATATTTCCTCCACCTCCCTTTCATTCTCTGCAATCAATACCAAGTCAACAACATATAACACCTTCCATGGATCTCCATTTCTGATGTCACAGGAGAGAGCTTCAACTACCATGACAAACAATCAGGGGCTCATGACTGACTCCTGTTGCACACAAACACTCATGATAAACTCGTCACTCAAATCTCCATCCCCTTTCACCTGGATGCGAGCACCCTCAAACATAGCCAAAACCACTCTAACCTGCCACTCCTCAACCAAGCTTAAAGTTCCAATGCTGCTTATCAAAATGTTTTGCCAGTTTCCCCAATGTGCAGTATCAGTTGTATGTAAAAGATGATATTTTAAAAATTATCCCCCTGGGGGTAGGGGGATTTTTCAAGAATTCTCCCCCAGTATCCCTGCTTGTCGTAAAAGGCGACTAAAAGGGTTGGTGGTGAGTTAGTGCCCCACCCCATAAAACAACTAACTAAAATACGAACAAGATGCCTCGGACCAGGACTGACCAAAAGTTGACGAAAAAGGACCAGACGAAGGATGTGGTAAAGATTTGCAACATGGAATGTAAGGGGTATGAATGATGAGGTGAAAGAGAGAGAGAGATTGTACAGGTGCTTGAGAGTGCAAAAGTGGATATACGTGGAATAACTGAAACTAAATGGCGAGGTGAGAGTGTGAGAGAATGGGAGTATGGATGGGGTATATGCGCGGGAGTAGGTGAGAATGAGAGAGCGAAAGAAGGAGTGTGTATTGCTGTGAGCAACAGATGGAAGGACAATGTAAGAGAGTATGGATCAGTTGGGTCAAGGATTGTGTGGGTAAGAGTGAAAGTTGGACTACACATGTGGGCAATTGTGTGCGTGTATGCGCCAACGCAAGATCGTGTAAGTAGAGTGAGAGAAGAGTTCTGGACAAATGTGGAAGCCTGCTTGGAAAAGTTTGAAAGGAATGAGAGAGTGTTTCTGATTGGAGATATGAAAGGGAAAGTAGGGAATGAGAAGGTGGATGGAGTGGTTGGTGAGTGGGGTGTGCCTGCAGAGATGGATGAGAATGGAAGTGCTTTAGTGGACATTTGTGCCGGGAGGGGGTTGGTGTTAGCTAATACCCTCTTCAGGTACAAAATGATCCATAGGTATACATGGCAAGTGGTGAGAAGGGTGGACGGTGGAATGAATGAACGGAAGGCAATGATTGACTATGTGTGTGTGGATGAAAGGATGAGAAGATGTGTAATGGATGCAAGAGTATATAGAGGTTGGGGAAGTGGACTTTCTGACCACCACTTGGTGGTGGGCAGAATCAGAATCCAAACAAGATGGAGGAAGGGAAGAAGGAAAGGACAGGAGGAAGTATTTCTTACAAGGTGGGTAGAAAAGTTACATGAGGATGGAATAAAGGCTGAATATAAAAGGGAAGTGGAGGAGTGACTGGGTAAATATAGATTGGAGCAGATGGGGGACTTGGAAGGTGTGTGCAAGATATTCACAGAAGAAATCTGTGCAGCATGTGAGGTGGTGTGTGGGGTGAAGAGAAGACGAAAGGGGGTTCAGGGAACGGCATGGTGGACTGAAGAGAGAGGCTGTGGCACAAAAGAAGAAAGCATATAATGAGTGGATGAGGAACAGGGGCGTCGAAGAAGCTGAGAGATGGACGAGAGAGTTATATGTAGAGAAGAGGAGAGAGGTGAAAAGATTAGTAAGAGACAGTAAGAAGAGAGTGGATGAGGAATTTGGAAGGAATTTGAGTGCAAAGTGGAGGGAATGTAAGAAAATGTCCTGGAAGGAGGTAAAGAGAGCTAGACAGGGTGCCAATGAAGTCAGTGGGGGTGTGAAAGATAAAAATGGTAGATTACTGGTGGAGAAGGGAGAAAAAGTAAACAGATGGAGAGAACACTTTAATAACACAGAGAATGAAAGTAATGCAAGTATAAGTGGCTGAGGCGGGGAGAAGGAGGGTTGTGAGAAGAAAGGAAGAAATCAGCAGGATGCAAGTGGTGGAAGCAATGAAGAAAGTTAAAATTGGGAAAGCCCCAGGAATTGATGAAGTGTGTGGTGAAATGCTGAAGCATGGGGGAGAGATAGTAATAGAATGGATGTGGAAGGTGTGCAGATTGGTGTGGGAGGAGGGTAGAGTCCCGGAGGACTGGAAGTCCTCTGTACAAAGGAAAAGGAGAAAAAGCAGTGTGTGGTAATCACAGGGACATTTGACTTCTCAGTGTAATAGGAAAAGTATATGGCAGGATACTTATTAACAGAGTCAGGGAAATAACAGAGGAATTAGTTGGAGAAGAACAGGGAGGTTTTAGGAAGGGAAGAGGTTGTGTAGACCAGATATTCATTCTTATCTTTAGTGGAAATGTTTCAAGAGAAGGAAAAGAAGTTGTATGCAGCCTTCATGGATCTGGAGAAAGCATATGACAGGGTGGATAGACAAGGACTGTAGAACATATTAAGAATATATGGAGTGGATGGGAAGTTGTTGAAGGCAGTGAAGAGTATGTATGAAGGTGCTAAGGCTGCAGTGTGTGTGGATGGCAAACTGAGTGAATCTTTCCATTTGAAGGTTGGATTGAAACAAGGATGTGTCATGTCTCCATGGTTGTTCAATCTGTACATGGATGGGGTTATAAAAGAGATACAAGGTCGGGCAGTGGATGTTGTAGCAGCCCTAGTGAGAGAGGGCAGCGTTTGGAAACTCCCTGTACTGTTGTTTGCAGATGATACTGTGGTGTTGAGTGAAGACGAAGGGGAGCTGCAAGGCCTGGTAGATGAGTTTGAGAGAGTGTGTAAGAAACGGAATCTAAAGGTGAATGTAGGGAAGAGTAAAGTGATGGTCTTCGAGAGAAGTGAAGCCAGTGAATGTACAGTGAGATTGGATGGGAAGGATATGGAGAATGTGAGTGCATTTAAGTACTTGGGTAGTGTGAAGAATAAGGATGGAAATCGAGGGTGAAGTGCTTGAAAGGGTGCAGCAGGGAAGGAAGGTTGCTGGTTCATTGAAAGCAGTGATAAGAAACAGGGAGGTGAGCATGGAAGTGAAAAAGCTGTTACATGACAGTATTGGGATACCAACTCTAACATATGGAAGTGAAGCTTGGACTCTGTTGGAAGGACAGAAGTCAAGAGTGAGAGCAGTGGAAATGAGTTATTCGAAAGGAGCATGTGGAGTCACATGGAGAGACAGACTAACAAATGAGGAAGTGAAGGAGCGTTGTGGTGTGGTTGTGGACATGATAGGAATCGTTAGGAGAAACACGTTAAGGTGGTTTGGGCATGTGGAGAGGATGGAAAGTGAAAGACTGACGAGGAGAGTGTATGTGAGTGAGGTGGCGGGGACGAGAGGGAGGGAGAGGCCGAGGATGAGATGGAGGGATGGAGTGGAGAGGTACATGAGAAAGGGGGGTGTGAGTTGGAAGTGGGGTAGTGAAATGGCAGGGGACAGAGCGACATGGAGGCGATTTGTTTGTGGCCACCCCATGTGGGATTGAGGCATCTGGCAATAGATAGATAGATAGATCCCTTATGTCACCTCCCACCCCAGCAGACACATCATGACTGCCTCCAAGTTTCACATACTGTCCCAGCCCCTCCAAATGGTCTCAGTACTAGTCAAACATGTCAACCCCACATGTGATATATTGATGCAGCTCAGTCATGCGGTACACACTTAGCAGAGACTCCTTCAGACACACACATTAAAACGCCAAACAATTAAGTTATAATATTTGTGTTCACTTACTGCCCCAGCACCTCCTGACACGGTCTCATAGTAGCCAAACTTGTCGTCTCCAAACGTGATATTGTTCATGCATCCCTGCGAGGCGGCACATGCTTTGAAGGCGAGCAGAATGACGTCAACAACGCGCTGTGATGTCTGCACATTGCCACCCACAACTGCGGCCTCTAATGATGGGTTCAAAATGCTCCCAGCTGGAATCTTGATGGATATGGGCTTAAGGCAGCCCTGCAAAAAAAAAAAAAAAAAATACCGTTTTAAAAATTTCTGTTGGCTAGCTACCGAAATGCTGTGTACTGTATTAAAAATTAAGTGTTTTAAATTGAAAAATGAAAGTGGAGAATGGGGAAAAATAAGTGGTATAAAAATGGGAGAAAAATAAATTTATGTGACAGTACACAAAATAAAATATGAAAAACCTTATCTAACTGAACAGCCCTGTTTCCATGGGTATTATGACTGATACGAGGGCAGTGATTGGATGATGTGGAGGGCTGTCAGATCATATGGTTGTGGTATACAAGATCAAGCTGAAAGGAGTGAGGTAGCCCAAGAAGGAGAGAAGCAGTCAGGGAGAGAGACTGAAAGTCAAGAAGCTGAGGATCAAAGAAATGGCAGATGAATACAGGGCCAAAGTAGGGGAGGAGTTAAAATCAGTGAACTGGAATGAAATAGATCTGGACAGCCTGTGGAACACATAAAGGGATCGCTTAGTTAGGAATGCAAAAGAGGTGTGTGGCGTAGCAAGAGTAACAACAAAGAAGAAAGGTACAGCATGGTGGGATGAAGAGGTTAAGACAGCAGTGGAGGAAAAGAGGAAGAAGTGAGTAGAGTGGATACAGGACAGGGGTTCTGATGAAATAAGAACTGAATATATTGAGAGCAAGAAGCACATTAAGAGACTAATGAGGAGGAAAAAGGAAGTCAATGATCTTCAAGGAAGAAAAATGAATGCAAATTACTCTGAAAATAGGAAGTTATTCTGGAAAGAGGTGCAGAAATGTAGAAGTGACAGAGGAAAGACACGTAAAAGTGTGAAGGATGTGAGTGTTAGATTACTAACCCAAGGGGATGAAGTAAGGACCAGATGGAAAGAATATTTTGAAAGTCTGATGAATGAGAATAGAGACAGCAATGGGACTGTTAACATGATTGTTTTTAGGGGTCTACAGAGAAGGAATCCGGTGACAGGAAACGTGACACTAGCACAGGTGAAGAACACCGAGAAGCGGCCGAAAAATGAGAAAGCATCTTGGGCTGACGAGGTTTATGCAATGGTGATTAAGTGCAGTGGGGAGATTGCCATGCAGTGCTTGTTGGAGATATGTAAGAAGGCATGGATCAGTGAAACTGTACCAGTGGAGTGGAAAATGGCTATGATTGTACCCCTGTACAAAAAAAAAAGGTGAGCTAAGTGAGTGCAAGATTTATTATGGTATAAGTCTATTGAGTGTAGTAGGAAAGGTTGTTTCGTTTTCGTTTCGTTTTTGAAGGCTCCAACATACTTGCATGCGTCGGCCTTGGTCACCTAATGGCGGCTCTCCACACTGCTCGATCCCTGGCAGCCTCTCTGTTCAGTCCCTTAACCATTAAGTCACACTTAATGGCCTCGTCCCATGTCTTTCTCGGTCTACCCCTCCCCCAATATTAACACCTCTCACCCTCTGTACCCAATTATCATCCCCCATTCTCTCCACATGTCCAAACCACCTCAGCCTACCTCTCCTCATCACAACACCAATACACTCCAGTCCCATCCTACCTCTCAACTCTTCCATCGTAAACCCAGCCCCCCAGGCCTTGCAAGCAGGGACGCACTGCACATCCACCTAATCATTGTCATTTCTGTACGTTTAAACCTGCGAATATCCTCTTCCTTTACTGCCCAGGTCTCACTACCATACAGCATCACACTCCTAACACATGCTGCATACAAAGACCCCTTAGCACTAAGGAGAGTCCTCTCAATGTCAGGAGAGGCAACAGCTCCCTGAACTTCTTCCAACCATTTCTCACCCTAGCAACCGAGCTAATTCCAGCCCCACCTCCAGCACATAACATGTCTTACAAATAACAAAACTCTTCCACACACTCAAGAGACTCACCTGCAAGTTCAACCCTCTCACGTCTAACAATCTCCACAGGCTCTCCCCGACACACCGCACACATGAAATCAGCATTATCTCGCAGTCGACCTCTAATACCACTACATCTCTTGTGCATCCATTTATCACAAACACTACACAAGATGGAACTACTTCCCACACCCTTGTGGCAAACTGCACATGGCCACTCTCCCTCTCCTCTGATTGTACCGCCACCAACCCTAGATATCATCAATTTTGTTTTATCTGCATTTACCCTTAAGCCCTTGTACCCCATACCGTCTCTCCACTTCTTAAATCTTTCCACTGCCTCCTTTTCATTCTCTGCAATCAATACCAAATCATCAGCATACAACATCTCCCATGGGAGTCCATCTCTGAAATCACATGAGGGCTTCAAGCACCATGATAAACAACAAGGGATTCAAAACTGACCCCTGATGCACACCAACATTCACGGAAAACTCATCACTCAAAGCTCCATTCACTCTTACCTGGGTGCGAGCACCCACGTACATGGCCATAACCACCCTAACCAGCCACTCTTCCAACCCTAGCTTTCTCATTGCCCACTTCACCACCTCTCTAGGGACTCTGTCAAAGGCCTTTTCCAAATCAACAAAAACAAAATACAATTCCCTTTTCTTTCCAATATATTTTTCCTGAAGCTGTCGAACAATGAATATGGCATCAGTGGTCCCCCTGCCTGGCATAAACCCAAACTGCATCTCATCGATATTCACTCTTTCTCTAATCATACCTTCTAGAACTCTCTCCATTACTTTCATTATCTGATCTAAGAGCTTTATACCTCTGTAATTTCCCCTTTCCAGGGCATCACCCTTCCCTTTGTACACATTTACAATTACACTCTTCAGCCAATCATCTGGGACAACACACTCATATATAATCATATTTATCAGGTCAGTGACTAACCTCACCCCAGTATCTCCTGAGGCCTTCAACATTTCGGCAGTCAACCCAGACACACCTGCCGCCTTCCCCACCCGCATCCTGCCTATTGCCTCACTCACAGTAGCAGCGTCAATCAAAGGCCAAGG
>JAGKTI010000044.1:170126-189895 GCA_018397915.1 Birgus latro | reverse complement strand
TATGCAACTCTTGCTATAGAAACTAAGCTCACTGTTTACCCCCATCTCCCAAACCTCAGTACCTCACTCACCCATGCTGAACTTACAGCTATAAAGGACTTACCCACTTTAGGACCTCACCTTAACATTACTCCTCTGTTTCTGGATGACCTCCTTAAATATCAAAGTCAGTTGCAATTGATTGAACCTCTCAAACCCTTCGGTTCTTCCATCTTTTTCAGGTACTATGTCCATGCTGGAATAGCTCTTTTTCTGGTTCTCCTGTCCGCATATATCCTTTATAAGTGTTACATTACTGGCTGTGGGTGTACATGTTGCAGACTAGAGTCCATACTCAGACGTCGACGTGCACAGAACCCCGCCATACCCAACTCACGACGAGGACGTGTGACTTCATCTTTGGGGGGAGAAATGTCGGGAAGCCGACATGCATCCCCTCGGGCAGATGTAAGACTCACAGCTGATACAAGTGTGCAGGTGACACCGCCTGCCGGAAGCGAGTTTAGGATGAAACGCGGACAGGGGAGAAAGAGTAGAGATTCGATGGATTCTGTGTACAGCTGTGGGCAATAGGGAGATGGAATAAGGAAGAGAGGTTGAGAGAAAGAGATAACTGGAGGAAGGAGGAAGAGAGAGAGAGGGGTAGTGCAGGTGGTGTTGGTCAAGTTGTTTACACAGGAAAAGTGTTGGCTAGGCAGTTCAGACCGTGAGAGCGTAAGCTGACTACGGGATATTGCGGTGTGGGAACCGAGCTGACGCAGCGAGTCTGATAGGGCCTCTACGGTGGATGAAGCGGGTGATATGTGGATGAGGGCGTTGGGTGAGTGGGTGAAGTCATCACCCACCACACCCCACATGACCCGCTGGCGAATATCGGCAACTTTCTGAGGCCAGAAAGGGGTACAGACCTCAGTTCAGACTAGAGCCTGGAGGAGAGTCGTTGTGAACGGAGGCAGCCCGGCGTGCTTGGTGCAGAGACGTCGCTGTATAGCCAACGTAAAGTTCCAGGGAGTCAGCAATGCGAGCACTACTGGTAGTAAGTGAAAGTACATGCTTTGTGACCGCGGGTACAACCGACTAGCAGTGCTATTTTATTTGTCTGTCGTCTGGGAACTAGTAAGGACTCCTAGTTAGAAAACGGAAGGAGTTAAGAACTAGTAAGGACTCCTAGTTAGAAAACGGAAGGAGTTAAGAACTAGTAAGGACTCCTAGTTTGAAACGGAAGGAGTTAAGATTTTAAATGTTTAAGTGTGTTTTTCTTATACTGATGTAACAGTGATTTCATATATATGAAAGAGTGCTATATATATATAACAGCACTAGTGATTTTTGCAAGACTGGCTTTGCTTTATTAAAATAGTGTTAGTAGTCAAGTGACTTAAGAGTAGACGTGTATGTGCGGTTTTTTGGCACATTTACACGTGAAGTGAAATGAGGTGGGAATTACCTCAGAGTTATTTGTAGATTTTTGTAAATACTATTTTGTAATTAAAGCCTAGAAAAGCCATATTACTTTTTCACTTTTTCCAGTTCCCAGTTCTAAGTACATGTGTGTAGTGGCATGTTAGTGAAGTCCCCCATGTCGCGCGTTGCCAGTGTCGAGGCGGATTTAGACCACGTTACCATTCATTATTAAATACGGGAGAATATATTCCTGAGAAATACCGTAACGACACCTGGGTAGCGGCACGACATATTGGTAGCAGCGGTTTGGGATGACCGTGCCACAGTGCTGCAACATTTTNTATTAAATACGGGAGAATATATTCCCGAGAAATACCGTAATGACACCTGTGTAGCGGTGCGACATATATATATATATATATATATATATTACTGTACTATGTGAAATTAATCTCTGTTCACCTACAGTAAATGAGGTAACAGTGAACATTCAGGTATAAGTAACTTGATAATAAACCTTAGTGAAAGATTACAATTTTAAAGAAGCTTATTTAAAGTTGAAGGTTTATAATACCCATCAGCAGCCTCATGGAAGCAAACTTATATTTTGATATTAATCCGGCTTAAGTAAATAATGGTCATGTATACAGTATAGCTATAAACAGCAGCAAGTATCTGACAATCTCACTTGGGAGTCACACTAAGTGTAATAATGATTTTTCTAACTTACAGACTGCAGAAATTCTATCTATTTATGGCACTTATAGCTAAACACCTTAATCACAGAGGGAGGTGGCCACAAACAAATCCCCTCTATGTCACCTTGTCATCTGACATCAGGCAACCCTTCCTTCATCTCACAACACCCTCATTCATAAACCTTACCACCCCATCCCTCCACCCTGCCCTGTCTCCTTCTCTCCCTCTCCCCCTCCACTTGACTCATATACAATCTCCTAGTCAATCTCATATTCTCTATTCTTTTCATAAATAACATCCCTTTAACATACAAGCATATGATAAAAAAAATGTAACTTGGAAAAAAAAAAAAAAAAACAGCTTACTGGAAATCAAACACAGCCGTTCCCTCCTTCACATTGATGTCTACAGTCAGCTCAACAGGTGACCCATCGTCCATATGGTCAATGGCATGCAGCAGACAAGATCCAGTTTTACTCTTGACATCTGATCCAACCTTCTTCAACAGATCTCGCACGGCAAGTTCAGCGCTGGTTTGAATGTGGTTCATATATGCCTGAACTACACTTAGGCTGTAGAAGTCTATCAGCTCATTCACAAGCTGGATACCCTGTTGTGGAACACCAAACATTAACTTTGGCTAAAACATGTACAGCTGTGGACAATAATATCAATCACTTTTGACGAACAATTATGAAATTCAAACATAAGTATGTCTTCCTTTTATGACTGGGATGCATTTTTGAAAAAATGACTGATTGTACTTTATAATGAATTCTGAGTTGTAGCAACTGTATACATAAAAGAGATCATCTGTTTTGTCCCCTACACTCTTTAACCTACACATGCACGACATACCCACACCCCACACACCTCAGATACACATAACTTCCTATCAGACGACATAACACTTACATGTACACACCAAAATGCAAACACAGCCACGCACATCCTCTAACCTTACCTCAACACATTACACGAATGGTTCAATACAAACAGACTCAAAATAGCCCCAGCCAAATCTACAGTGACCCTTCTCACAAAATGGACAGAAGAACACAGTCACATCCCACACCTAACCATAAACAACACTCCCCTACCACACACACACACACACACACACAAAATCTTTGGTGTAACATACATCACTGTCATTTAAACAACACATCACAAACATCAAAAAATAAATTAACACCTAGACTCAATGCCCTGAGGTCACTTGTCCATACAACATTTGGACACAACAAAGAATCCACCACCACAGTATACAAACAATATATACGTTCAGTGATGAATTATGCAAGCCCTGTTTGGGCTCCTAACCTTACTAAAACACACTATAACACTCTTCAGATCATACAAAACAAGGCCCTAAAAATAATCACAGGCTGCACAGCTACTACACCTACAGACCACCTACACCAAGAAACCAAAGTCCTCAAAGTCAAGGATCATCTAGACATGAGAGGCACTCAAATTCTTGCTGCAGCCTCTACAAACCCACAACATCCACTACACACACACCAAGGAACATCAAAACAACACCCAGCACACGATATCATACACAAATACTGTCATCTCTTCCCCCCCACCCGCCTCAGACCAGCTTCCAGAAGCATATCCATACTCAAATCACTTGCCACTCCATTCAGTCACTTAAAGACAACACACAGCTGCATGCAAGGCCTCCTGATATCCATCCTTCTGAATCCTATCTCCCTCGTGAGGACAGGGTCCACCTGGCCAGGCTGAGATGTGGGCATCATCCAGCCCTCTTAAGTTATCAGAAGAGGCTGGATGACTCCATCGCTGATGCCTGTCCAGGATGTAACACAGCACCCCATACAATTAAGCACATCATGGAAGACTGCACTGCACACAATCACCTACGCCAACAACACAACATACACTCCTTGAGAGCTCTGTGGGAAAGCCCGGTCTCGGCCGTGGCCTTCCTTAGGGATTCGGGGCTGTTCGGCCAGACTGCCTAGGGAACAACTAATACTACTACAAAAGAGATCATATTATAAGAAAGTGGCCAGCACAGCATGTATATACATGAAAAAAAAAAATTCTTACTGATTTTATAACCATATAACTGTATTATGAGTGACTGTATAATGAGGGTTTGGGTATGAATGACTGCATCACTGAATTTCAAAAGCAACTGCTCAGTGTCTTGATATTCTTTAGAGGGATCCAAAACAGTATTTAAAAAAAATAAATAAATAAATACTGCACACATGACAGTCTGCTCTCTCTGTACACTAGAAAGGAAACTAAAGTTTATTTGAAGTCACTTATTATGGAACAGTCTGTATTATAATGAGTAAAAGTAGGTGCTGGGTCAGAGGGTCCTAAAACCGTGCCCAAAACTACCAGCTCTGAAAGTCAAGAAATCAGCCCGTCTGTACACCCACCCATCATTCATCGTCCAATCCTATGTTGCCCCATACAGAGTGTAACAGCCCAGGGCTAGGCAAATTGGTCCTGACATTTAAGATGAAAGTGACAAGTCTCACTCATCCCTGAGTGGCATTACATGAGCAATAAACCCCAACCATCCCTTGGATATAAACCTACACAGGCTCCATCCAATTAGAGCACCTAATTGCCCATTAAACCACCAGGTGCCATAATTTGGTTACATGGTTACCACCCAGCATAATAAATGGTTTCCTGCTGTACAGGAAACCATTTGGCTTTTCACTCAGTGTAGAGTCACCCATAGGCAGAAGGAAGGAGAAAGAATGAAGGAAAGAAAGATGGAAGAGGGAGTGTAAAGGCACCAGCAGGAAGAAAGAAGAGGAATGAATGAAGGAAAGAAAGACAGAAGAGGAAGGAAGGAAGAGAGGAAAGGGCAGACTCCCAAAGAAGCACTACATCAAATGAGTGGAACATGGATAAAAGCTACAGTACTTACACGACTTATATCAAATTAATCACAATACTAATATATACCACATACCGGTACATAAATACATTAAGACCTCACTATAACGGACTAATTGGGGCCCAAGCAATTCCGAAAAATGCGAAATTCCGATAAAAGTGACATCCGGACTTACCCCTGCTAATCCAGGCTTTTTCCGATATATCAGACATTAGTCCGGATTGCATCAGTGGTTTTCACCACCATTGCAGTACTGTACTGTGTTATACCTTCACTACATTAATCAAATGGTATAATAATACTGTGCTGTGCACTGAAAAACATGTCTTTTACTTGTCTTATTGTGGTGAACATAGCTGAAGTGGTCAGGCAGTCCGGACTGATTCTGGCTTTATCGGACTTTTTCCGATATATAGGAGTTTAGTCCGGTAGCTCTTCGAGTCCGACAAAAGTGAATTCCGGTCTACTGAAGTCCGTTATATCGAGGTGTTACTGTAATAATAATAATAATAATAATTTTCGTTCATTCATTATCCAATCCTATGTCGCCCCACGGAGGAGCATAGGAGCCCGGGGCTAGGCAAGTTGGTCCTGACATTTAAGATGAGAGTGACCAGCCTCACTCATCCCCGAATGGCATTACGTGAGCAATAAACCCCAATCACCCCGTGGATATAAACCTTCACTGGGTCAATCCGACTGAGAGCACCTCAATTACCCACTGAACCAGGTGTCATAATTTGGTTATATGGTTACCACCCAGCAGAGTAAGTGGTTTCCTGGTGTACAGGAAACCATTTGGCTTGTCACTCAGTGTAGAGTCACCCACAGGCAGAAGGATGAGGAAAGAATGAAGGCAAGAAAGACAGAAGAGGGAGTGTAAAGTCACTCGTAGGCAGAAGGACAAGGAAAGAATGAGGGAAGGAAAGACAGAAGAGGATTGAAGGAAAGAAGGAAGGAGGAGAGAAAAGGGCAGACACCCGAGAGCAGCACTATATCGAGTGAGTGGATGGTGAGCGCCCCCACCTACCACAATAATAATAATAATAATGATAATATATTCCATCCATCCACCCATCATCCAATCCTATGTTGCCCCATGAGGACTGTAAGAGCCCGGGGCTAAGCAAGTTGATCCTGATATTTAAGATGAGAGTGACCAGCCTCACTCATCCCTGAGTGGCGTTATGTGGGCAATAAACTCCAACCACCTCTTGGATATAAACCTTCACCAGCTCAATCCAATCAGAGTACCATAATTACCCACTAAACCACCAGGCACCTAAATTTGGTTATATGGTTACCACCCAGTGAAGTAAATGGTTTCCTGGTGTACAAGAAACCATTTGGCCTGTCACCCAGTGTACAGTGACCCACAGGCAGAAGGAAGAGGAAAGAATTAAGGAAAGAAAGACAGAAGAGTGAGCGTAAAGTCTCCCACAGGCAAAAGGATGAGGAAAAAATGAAGGAAAGAAAGCCAGAAGAGGATGAAAGGAAAGAAAGATGGAGGACAGGAAAGGGCAGACACCCGAGAGCAGCACTACATCGAGTAAGTAGATGGTTAGCGCCCCCACCTACCACAAAATAATAATATATAAACAAATCTTACCTTGTGATTGGCAGCCACCTGAGCTCTAAGATCAGAAAGGTTGTCCTTCAAGTTGCGAGTTCCTGATGACCCAGGGAAGCGGCCTGGAGCCATCAGAGCCTCCGTTAATTTCTCCTCCTGGGACAAAAAATCAAAACTCTGAGACAGATTTACGTCTTCACCACGCTGACACCATTTATGATTTATAGACAATTATAGCCAGATCTGAAAAGACCAACTCAGAGTAAGGAGGTTTGTAACAAGACGCCATCGACCCATCCACTACGGATAGTTTCTTCTGTTCTGAATAAATTTGTTTGTCTTATGGAAAATCAGTAGTTTTTTTTTACACATTCATTATCCCATTTCCCAGTCTGAGATCAAACTTGTGCTTTTTTTCAACAGCAGACCACTTCACCAATCTCTTGACAACAATGACAGGGTCAGTTGGGGACAAAAATCTGCCTAATATTTCACCTCATCTGTTTCTCATTTTCCTCTACTGGTTATTATTTCTAAACTGAGAGAGGTTTGGTATGCTTCCATCTACAGATGTTTCTCTTTAAATAAGATGCTCTGTAAAGTGACAGACACACATTAAGTGTGATGCTGATGTGGTGGAGCAGTAAGCAAATTACTGTCCCTAACTGCCAGAAGTCATCACACCTGCCAAATCACACATACAATTACTATCACCAGTTGCCTTACTTGAAATACACATCGATCGCATTACCTAGAAAGACCCCTTGTTCACCTTTCCTGAAAAGAACCTTGATCACCTTACTAAAAAAGAAAAAAAAAAAAAAAAAAAACCCCCTTTTTACCCTTTCCTGAAAAAAACCTTGATTCCCTTTCCCCCCCCCCCCAAAAAAAAAAACCCTTTAATTGTCTTGCCTAAAATGACCTCTTGATCCTCACCTAAAAAGACTCCCTGATTGCCTTACCTGAAAGACATCCTGATCGACCAGCTTGAATGACAAAAACACAGCTCCCTCCTGGTGTATTGATGTGGAGTGTGGTGGCATGGAGCCAGGGGTGATGCCACCAATGTCTGCATGATGGCCTCGACTGGCCACATAAAACACAGGATTATCTACACCCCTGCAAAACCACAAATCATTAACCATTAAATTCATTAAAACAATGCTAGAATGCAAAGAATCATTAAATCAAAAGCACCAAGTTTCGGCAAGGATATCCAATGACTTCTACTGCTTGCCATTTCTGGTTTGAAGCGCAATGGAAATGCGAAGCACAGGTAGGTGTGTTTGGTTACACTTATCTTCCATGTCACCTCCCTTTGTTGTGAGTTTCAGTAACCAAATTTCAGGAAACAGTATCCTATATTGTCCCAAGGGACAATATAAGATACTGTTTTCTATATTCCTATCAACTTTTCTTTACCAATTTACATCCACAGTCTCTTGCATGTTATTTACTGTATACTATCCATGCTACTCTTATTTTCTAGTGTTTGTATAAATCCCAAATTTTGGTGAGAAATACAATTACTCTGATTATGTCAGTGATGGAAGTAAGGTACTATATTGTAGTACATGCTGTCCTTTTAATATTGTGGAGGTGCTGGAGATTTTACATTTTTTCATATAGCAGGTACTGGACTCTGGTGGATATTTAGCTGATCAGCTTTATAGGTAGCTAGCAATAAACTCTGAATACATCCTCTTTCTGTAATTTACTGTGCACTTGATGAAGAAAAAAAAAATGACTACAACAAGAAATTAATGTGTTTTTGCCAGAGGGTGAACCTATTTGTGGAATACTGGAGTGATCAGGGAGATGCTTACCATGTTTTTGACAATGGGTGAACCTACTTGTAGAATACAGGAGTGATGACAGTGAGGTCAGGGAGATGTGACCCTCCAGCGGCTGGGTGGTTTGACAGCAACACATCCCCATCCCTCATTTCACTGCCCAATGCCTCAATCTAAAACACACATAAACAATACAGTATTATGATGTTGATTTTAACCCACATCATCATCATTTTTCTGATTTTTTTTTTCTTCTCCTAGGGACGAGATGAGGCTGAATTAAAAATACAAATATAAGCATAAAGTACAAAAGCAGAATTATTATTTTTCATATTTACTCTGACCACCTTCAGATGATATGGAGGAAACCATGGACTTGACACGAGATAAAATTAAACTAAAGGAGTATTTACAGGTATGCATATGATAAGGGTCATATCCTGTTTAATTTGGTGAGTGGTTAATGAACTGATTCTACCCTACAGGTGTATGTGGGCATACATATAAGAAAAAATTAATCCCCATGATTCTGGTTTTGAGATGGAACCAGGATTTCAAAGGCATGAATGATGTGTGACTGACTGTAGGGCCCATGTCACAGGGAATGCTGTTTGATAATTTAATTCTCCTTCCATGCTTCCTGCATTTTTTTCCCCCTGAATCCTACCACACCTCATTTCTTAGGTGAGCGTGGGTGACCAGTGATGGTGTTACAAATGCAAAAATAAAACTACCTTCCCCCATCCTGTCAACCCACCTGGTATTGCACTGTTTCCTGCATGGCACCCAAATGAACTGGAATGTGTGGTGCATTGGATACTAGACCACCATCAGGACCAAACAGTGCACATGAGAAGTCCAAACGCTCCTTGATGTTAGTTGAGATGGATGTTCGCTGCAGAATTCTAGCGGACAAAATAGTTTTGTCAGAATCATTATCCTAACCATAAAGTCACTGACCTGATAAATTTGATTATATATGAGTGTGTTGTCCCAGATGATTGGCTAAACAGAGTAATTGTAAATGTGTACAAAGGGAAGGGTGATGCCCTGGAAAGGGGAAATTACAGAGGTATAAAGCTCTTAGATCAGATAATGAAAGTAATGGAGAGAGTTCTAGAAGGTACGATTAGAGAAAGAGTGAATATCGATGAGATGCAGTTTGGGTTTATGCCAGGCAGGGGGACCACTGATGCCATATTCATTGTTCAACAGCTTCAGGAAAAATATATTGGAAAGAAAATGGAACTGTATTTTGTTTTTGTTGATTTGGAAAAGGCCTTTGACAGAGTCCCTAGAGAGGTGGTGAAGTGGGCAATGAGAAAGCTAGGGTTGGAAGAGTGGCCATGTACATGGGTACTTGCACCCAGGTGAGACTGAATGGAGTTTTGAGTGATGAGTTTTCTGTGAATGTTGGTGTGCATCAGGGGTCAGTTTTGAGTCCCGTGTTGTTTATCATGGTGCCTGAACCCCTCTCACGTGACTTCAGAGATGGACTCCCATGGGAGATGTTGTATGCTGATGATTTGGTGTTGATCGCAGAGAATGAAAAGGAGGCGTAGGAAAGATTTAAGAAGTGGAGAGATGGTATGGGGTACAAGAGCTTAAGGGTAAATGCAGATTAAGCAAAAGTGATGCTATCTAGGGTTGGTGGCAGTACAGTCAAAGGAGAGGGAGAGTGGCCATGTGCAGTTTGCCACAAGGGTGTGGGAAGTGTAGTGTTTGTGATAAATGGGTGCACAAGAGATGTAGTGGTATTAGAGGTAGACTGCGAGATAATGCTGATTTCATGTGTGCGGCGTGTCGAGGAGAGCAGGTGGAGATTGTTAAGTGTGAGAGGGTTGAACTTGCAGGTGAGTCTCTTGAGTGTGTGGAGGAGTTTTGTTATTTGGGAGACGTGTTATGTGCCGGAGGTGGGGCTGGAGTTAGCTCGGTTGCTAGGGTGAGAAGTGGTTGGAAGAAGTTCAGGAAGCTGTTACCTCTCCTGATATTGAGAGGACTCTCCTTACATGCTAAGGGGTCTTTGTAGGCAGCATGTGTTAGGAGTGTGATGCTGTATGGTAGTGAGACCTGGGCAGTAAAGGAAGAGGATATTCGTAGGTTTAAACATACAGAAATGACAATGATTAGGTGGATGTGCAATGCGTCCCTGCGTGCAAGGCCTGGGGGGGCTGGGTTTACGATGGAAGAGTTGAGAGGTAGGATGGGAATGGAGTGTATTGGTGTTGTGATGAGGAGAGGTAGGCTGAGGTGGTTTGGACATGTGGAGAGGATGGGGGGTGATAATTGGGTACGGAGGGTGAGAAGTGTTAATATTGGGGGAGGGATTGGGAGGGGTAGACCGAGAAAGACATGGGAAGAGGTCATTAAGTGTGACTTAAGGGTTAGGGGACTGAACAGGGAGGCTGCCAGGGATCAAGCAGCATGGAGAGCAGCCATTAGGTGACCAAGGCTGATGCATGCAAGCATGTTTGAGCCTTCAAAAACAAAACGAAACAAAACGAAAGTATGGTCTCCTTATAACCCAAGTTAGGGTATGCAGAATCTTGTGCTGAATTAAGTTCAAGCTAAAATGTGACATATATTTACAAGTACAACAGGGGTTATGTTCTGGCAAACCCTTATTTTTTCTTGAATAAACTTATATAAAAATGGGGTATCATTATGACTGACTCAGACGCTCGCGGCAGCTAGTTTACATATGATCTCGCTGACTTCACAGACACCTCAGTGTATTCTAACCTTACCTATCCAGGAGCTTTTGCCAACAAAATTCTAACCACATAGGATTGCCACTATGCCTAACCCTGAAAGCTCCCAGTGTCAAGGCACTAAGATACTGTAACACACTACATAATAGCTAATGACATACAGGCTGTTAATATGTGATATAGAGGTCTGAGGAAAGTTGTGCCTAAATTCGAAAGAGCTGGAGGAAACAGCAATGGAGATTCTAGCTACGGAATGTCGCACACAGCACATCATGATGTCATGGAAAACTCACAGCACACACCTGATGGAAGAATACCACGCGCATACATGTGCCCACACACGTGACCCAACCAGTCATATTCGGGGGAAATTGGAGAGGCTGGTCAGAAGGGTTTGGGACACGACAGGAAACAGGAGAGGCATGGTGGAAAAGGCAGGAGTAGGGGGCACAGTGTCAGCTATCATAAACTGCCCTCACCTTAGTACTGCTTGTCAAGATAACTCCCTTGAAAATAAAACTGCAATCAAATCCCAGACTCGTATTTATCTTTCTCCTGCCATCCACGACGAAACCAACTTGAAAATTTTTGTCCTCATACAACCCTATAATCAAACATTTTTGGAAATGCTTTGGCTATGGCTATGAGATTTTTGGTGGCAGTGATACTACAAACTACTACAACTACAATCAATTAACGCCTCGTGATTTTATTAACAATCAACATTCTGTAGTTCTATGATTCACAATAAACTACAGGAATCTACGAGTTTAGCTCTACATTCAGCAGAAGATACTACAATTCTACAGCTGAGTCTACATTAGCCCGTACCACGCTAGCGACGTAGACTACGTCCCCTTCAAAAATGCCGGTGACATAGATCTACGTCCTGCAACACCGAGAAGTCTTTGCAAGCAATTGAAGTAAAATGCAAGGTAATATTGTATCTCGCTAACTTCAGACATTTCTCCACTACGCTTACAACACTGATTTATGATCACAGGAGGCAAGTGAGTCTTGGCAGGCTCACAGCCTCTGTCTATAACCTTGAAGATTTCAGAGGTCGAGTGGCACCAACCTGACTTGATTCAACCTACTTTCTGGCTTTAGTGTTTACTTTTATTAGTGCCAGGGATCTTATATTGATGTATTAAGCCCATTTGCCCACAAAAAAAAATCCAAAATCGGTTCATAAGCTCACAGCCGCCCTGCTCTCAGGAACCTCGAAGATTTCAGAAGTAGAGTGGCACCAACCTGACTCAATTCAACCAACTATCTGGCATTAGTGATTACTTTTATTAGTACCAGGGATCTTATATTGATGTATTAAACCCTTCAGCCAGAAAAAAGAAAATCCAAAATTGGCCAGCATACAGGGGCATCAGTCTTTTTTTTACCCTGAAGTACTAATAGACTTACAGATACAACAGTCAACACAACAATGAGGCTGACTTTGGCAGAAGCAGACAGGAACAGAACATGAGTCACATGGGTGGGCTTGGGTCATGTAACTCATGCAGCTACTGACAAAACCACAATGCATGAGCTGCAAGCAAATGCAGCCATCTGAAAATCTTGTACAGTACTTAAACATGGCCACTTTGTTTCTCCCCCACAACTAATATCATGTTACTGAGTACTGTAATAAAAATGAAATTAATTGCTCATCTTATTGTAAGATCGTTACTTCCTTCTGTCTTCAACTGCAACTCTACTGTATTTCCTATCAAGTACTTCAATATATCAAACCATATTTTACTTTGACAAGACCAACAAACATAATACAATGTTCCCAATACCATCACATCAGTTTTGAATGAAACACAGTATGACCTCACTAAAACTGACTTCACTAGACCGGACTTTGCTTTTTTCGGAGTCAAGGAGCCTACCGGAATATTTTCTTATTTATTGGGAAAACTCTGAAAAAGATAGAAGCAGTCCGGACTGCCTAACCTCAGCCCGGGGCTGCCATATTGTCCGCACGGTTTGTGTGTTTGTTGGTTGGTTGGTGGTTCGCTGACGATGTCACTATTGTTCCCCCATGCTCTAGCCTCATCATTTCCCTGGAAGTCCCTGATTTACTGATCGAGGGTGATGAGTGATAAGTGAAATACATGAACTGAACAACTTTAGTTTGTAAGATCGTAAATAATTTAGTGCATAAAGTGTACAGTATACTGTAGTATTTGAAGTGTTTAAAATTAAGTTATGCCAATAAAGTACTTTTTAAATGCTAAAAAATTTGAAAAGGGGTTTGCATTAATATTAATATTAATATATATTAAAGACACCAAACATTAATCACACGGAGAGCAGTTTGCATGTTCGTGCGTCAGCTGATGGCGGGCTGGCGGTGTCACTAGTTCCCCCATCCTCTGCCTTAGTCAACCCAAATAATTTCCCCAGAAGTCCCTGATATACTGCTCGAGGGTGACAAGTGATAAGTGAAATACACAGACAAAGTGAACATCTTCAGTTTGTAAGATCGTAAAAATTAAAGTGTATAAAGTGTACAATACAGTATTTGAAAAATGCTGAAAAGTAAGAACACCACACGGCATGCAAGGTACAAGTGACACCTCCTATCTCCATCCATAATTCATCTCCTGCCAGTGAAGACAATCAGGAGGATAATTCACTGTTCCTTGATGATGACCCTGAAGATACTGGGTGATGATTTTGAAGGGTTTGCTTTGAAGGATCAATTACCGAGTAATTAATGATGATAAAAACTCGATAAGATGGCAGGGTAGAGTAGAGTAAGCCAAGTGAACTGGAATGGTTACACAAGAAAATATGAATATATTACATATATATATATTTTAATGAGTTTCGTTGTGTCCAAGCCTTGCTTAAATTTTACTGTGTTATGCAGTAAATTATTTATAGTGGCATTTGAGGAAAGTTATGAGGCAAATTGGATATTGCCTAGAGTTAGAAGGAACTGGAGGGGGTGAAGCAGGATGATGGGCATGATGCTTTTCGTGAATGAGAATAAATTCTTTCGTGTGTTACATATGGCCTTTATCAAGTATAAACCTTGCTAAAATTATATTGTGTTATGCAACAAAATAATTTTAGTGGTATTTTAAAAAAGCTAAGAGGCAAAAGAGATATTGCCACTAGTTGAAAGGAACCGGTGGGATGAAGCAGGATGGAGGCCATGACGCTTCATATATGAAAATATCTTCCTGTGTGTGTTTCATATGGCCATTCCCGAGTCTAAACTTTACTAAAATTATATTGTGTTATGCAATTATTTATTTATAGTGGCATTTGAGAAAGATTAAGAGGCAAATGGGATTTTGCCCCTAGTCAGAAGGAACTGGTGGGGTGAAGAAGGATTGTGGCCATAACGTTTCTCATGTATGAAAATATCTAGCAGGGAGAAGTCCATATGTCGCTTTTTTTGGAGTTTCGCTTTTTTCGGAATGGCTTGGGCCCCAATTAGTCTGCTCTAGTGAGGTTTTACTGTAGCTCTACCATGTATTCAGCAGAGATAGTGGATATTAGTGCCCAGGTGGTTACATTTGAAGGCTATCGCAAGAGGGCTCCTAGGCCACAAAGAAACAAGATTGAATGAGAAAAAATATATACAGTATTTATATTTGTAATCATCAGCCTTTGAAAACATGCATACCTTCCCATTTGTTCTGCCAGACTCATGAATCGGTGCGAGAAGATTGAAAGCTGAATCTCATCCAGGTCTGAACCGACAACCTGACACTTTGCTTTTCCAATCTGGATCTGTACATCTCCATGAGGTGTGATGCTGCCCATACAATCTGAAAGCATTATCATCATCACCACCATGATCATCATATTTATCATCACTTTCTTCCCCCTCCAGTTATGCCGATGTGCAATGGAGTAAGGATACCTGAAGCTAGCCCATCTGATCTTTTTCATGACATTCATTCATTCATCTCCAGAGAAGCGTAGAAGCCCGGGGCTAGGCAAGTTGTTTCTGACATTTAAGATGAGAGTGACCAGCCCCACTCATCCCTGAGTAGTATTACATGAGCAATAAACCCCAACCACTCCTTGGATATAAACTTGCACCAGCTCAATCCGACTGCAGCGCCTTAATTACGATACCCACTAAACCACCAGGCACCATAATTTGGTTATATGGTTACCACCCAGCATGGTAAATTGTTTCCTGGTGTATAGGAAACAATTTGGCTTGTCACTCAGTGTAGTCACCCACAGACTACATCAGAGAAAGAAAGTCCTAAGTACTGCCCTTTCATTGTGACCTATCATTTACTCCAACAAACCTGGTTCAATCAAGATGGTTGATAACTTGTCCATGATGATAGCTGGTCCAGAGATGATGTGGCCACAAGCTAATGAGTCCAGCATGTATACTTTTGTGTCTAACCATCCTTCCTCAAAGAACACACTGGTTACCTGCAAAGCACAATATAAATATCTGAAAGGCTTATCATTTGGGATCAATCTGACAATACAGTACTCAACAAAGGTGAAACCTTCCATTATAAAGGAATATTATAGTTAATCTGTACCATGCTGGGCAAAAAAAAAAAAAAAAAAAGTAAAAAAAAAATAATAATACCCCTCTACACCGGTCGATTTTTATTTTTTCCCTGGCTAAATGGGCCTAATACATCAATATAAGATCCCTGTAAAAGTAATCACTAATGCCAGAAAGTTGGCTGAATAGAGTCGGGTTGGTGCCACTCGACCTCTGAAATTTTCGAGATTACTAAGAAAGCAGAGCGGCAGTGAGCCCGTGAACCGGATTTGGATTTTTTTCTGGCTAAATCGACTTAATACATCAACATAAGATCCCTGGCACTAATAAAAGTAATCACCAAAGCCAGATAGTTGGTTGAATCTAGTCAGGTTGGTGTCATTCGACCTCTGAAATCTTCGAGGTCACTGAGAGAGCAAAGCAGCTGTAAGCCTGAAGACTGTCCTTCGCCTCCTGTGCTGCTAAATCAGTGTTGTAAACGTAGTGAAAAAATGTCTGAGGTTAGCAAGATACATTATCACCTTCCAATTGGTTGCTTGCAATGACTTCTCAGTGCTGCAGGACATAGATCTACATCACTGGCGGTTTAGAAGGGACGTATATCTACGTCCCTAACATGTTAATGGGATAGCTTAGCCTATCTGTGCCTAGGGTCCTACAAAAAAGACAACTGTGCATTTTCAAAAGTTATTCAAAGGAGGAACCAAATGCTTTGGATTGGTGAGCTTTGTGACTACAAGTTAATAGGTGGAGGTAGCGCTGTTACCGATACGATTAGCCGAACCGATATATCATCAGTACCGTATTTGCATTTTCTCCGACACTGAACCAATACCGATATTTACTGTCAATATCGGGGTATTGAATATGGATGGAAGAAACATTTAAAAGAGTGTACCTGAGCTGTCCTTCACTACTTTGCCTAACTGTGAGAAAGAATGTGACATTACTCACTTCAATAACAGAACCTTCAGTGCTAACCTTTTTAAAGTAAATGAGATATACAGTACTTAACTGATGACCCTAAAAATCTTAGAGAACATGATGTTTTTAGTGTGTGCAATGTGGGACACAACAGTACACCATACTACCTATGTACAGTATGTGGTTGATATATACTGGACTAGCCATTCATGCTTTCTTAATGGAATATGTATGCTGGGTGGTAACCATATAACCAGATTTTGGCGCCTGATGGTATAGTGGGTAATTACAGCACTCCAATCGGATTGAACCGGAGAAGGTTTATATCCAAGCGGTGGTTGGGGTTTATTTCTCACATAATGCCACTCAGATGAGTGAGGCTGGTCACTCTCATCTTAAATGTCAGGACCAACTTGCCTAGCCCCGGGCTCCTACGCTCCTCTGTGGGGCGACATAGGATTGGATAATGGATGGATGGATGGTTTTAATCATGATACTTAAGAGGAACAGTCCTTGACTACTGGTGTGTTAAATCCAAACTCAGGAATTAAAGTGTGCAGTATTTTTTTCCACTATGCATTAACTCTAGGCTGGTCTGGCCTGGATTGGCTAATGATCAAAATGTTACATACTTTTACGTACAGTAGAAGCCCTTTATAATGGAACTCGATATAATGGAAGCCCCCAAAACAGAGCATTTTTTTTTCCCCGGTGTTTATTTGCCTAATTACGGGATAATTTCCATTAACACTAGAACTATATAATTCAATTACGGAAATTCCGTTCCCAAAACCACTGACTTACTGGAATCCTCACATTCTTTATTCTCCTACTATCCTCACCTTCTTTATATTTTACTACTACAGTATGGTAAGTCAGCACTGTATGTATCACTGTTAACATGTACACAATAGTGCATTTAAGTGGTGATATTAATAATGGGTTCAGACTGCTGTGTGTAGCACTGAGAGTTAGCAAACTGTAGTTTGCTAGGTTTGTTTGCGTATTGTCCGGAACTTGGCCTAACAGCTGCCTTCAAAGATTTAGCGGAAAGTACCTCCAACAACCGGAAAAGTTTCCCTTATGCAGTAATCCCTCGAATATCCAACATAATAGTGCAACAGACATGTCGGGATAGGGGCAAAGTTTGGATATGGAGCAATATCCTCTACTGTACCCATACCCTACCTATACTCAACCCCATACCTGTACCCAACCTATGTGTACAGTAACCCTCCTACTATATGCATTATTCTCCGGTCTTTCAGCTGCTTTTAGACATCAAAATACACATTGGAATATGCAATATAATCCTAAACACTAAGAAAACAATACTATCTATCTATCTATTGCCAGAAGCCTTAATCCTGCACAGGATGGCCACAAACAAACCGCCTCCATGTCGCTCTGTCCCCCGCCATTTCACTATCCCGCTCCCAACTCATATGTGTACAGTAACCCTCCTACTATTTGCATTGTTCTCCGGTCTTTCAGCTGCTTTTAGACATCAAAATACACATTGGAATATGCAATATAATCCTAAACACTAAGAAAACAATACTATCCATCTATCTATTGCCAGACGCCTTAATCCCGCACGGGGTGGCCACAAACAAATCGCCTCCATGTCGCTCTGCCCCTCGCCATTTCACTATCCCGCTCCCAAATCACACCCCCCTCTCTCATGTACCTCTCCACTCCATCCCTCCATCTCATCCTATGCCTCCCCCTCCCTCTCGCCCCCTCCACCTCACTTACATACACTCTCCTCGTCAGTCTTTCACTCTCCATCCTCTCCACATGCCCAAACCACCTTAACGTGTTTCTCCTAACGCTTACTATCACGTCCACAACCACACCATAACGCTCCTTCACTTCCTCATTTGTTAGTCTGTCGCTCCATGTGACTCCACATGCTCCTCTCAAATAACTCATTTCCACTGCTCTCACTCTTGACTTCTGTCCATCCAACAGGGTCCAAGCTTCACTTCCATATGTTAGAGCTGGTATCACAATACTGTCATGTAACAACTTTTTCACTTCCATGCTCACCTCCCTGTTTCTTATCACTGCTTTCAACGAACCAGCAACCTTCCTTCCCTGCTGCACCCTTTCAAGCACTTCACCCTCCAGACTTCCATCCCTACTCATCACACTACCCAAGTACTGTACTTAACCCTTTCGCGCACGGTAAGTTTTATTAAGTTTAACGGCTTACAATTTTACTCCCCCGCGCGCTCCGATGGCAGCCCGCAGTACGCAAATTACATGTATTCTCGCCTCATTTTCGCCACCCAAACCTCAAAATGTTGCCCTGAAACTCACAACCTCTTATTCGCCGATGTTTGTTCAAGCTAAGCCAAAAGAAAAACCAGAAAAATACGAATAAATAACAGTACACTAGGCCGCCGTGAATAAACATTTTGGAACGTTGATCTCACTTCCCAACATCGTCGTTCGAGTGTTTTCCATCATACAGAAAAATGTTATTATAAGTTTTGATAGAGAATTTCATTGGCATTCTAATGAGGTATGTCCGGTTGTGATGCGATTTGTAGTTTTCGAGAAAATAGCCAAAAACTAAAAGCCATTTTTGTAAAAAAAATTGATTTTTGTTCAGGGAGGTATACTGAAGAAGTTTTCTTGCACACCTTATGTTTTTATTACATGATCTTATGTAGAATTTCATAAGCTTTCTCCTGATACCTTTTTGTTTTGATACGCCTCATAGTTTCCGAGTAAATCGCAAAATACTACAGGGTACTCGCGGCAGCAGTGCACTTTCATCATGCGCTCACAAAAACCGCCTACGTAACCACAGCTTTTCATTAGAGAAATTACATAGTTATGTCCTGTACATACGTAGAATTCACTGATCTTTATCATGGTTTTCACAGGAAATCGATACATTCAATAATTTTGAAGTAAATGGACGACAAAGATAGAACACTCTTCCTCGCCCGCAAGCGAGATAAAAACGCTCAATTTCCCTGCCTCATGAATACTTACATATTATCGCTCGTTATGTTTTATTATTATTTTTTTTTTTTTACTCAAATTATACACGTGAAATATCATAAGCTCTTTGATAGTGCTCTCAGTAACTTGACATTTCCACTAGTCTTTTTGCTAGGTACTGATACTAAAGCTGAACTATCTTCCATCTCATATATGTATATGTAAAAAACAATATTTATTTGTGAAAAAAATAAAGAAATGTAGAAACAGGTCAATGTACAAATCAACAAAATATGGATAACTCACTTGCTCCAGA
>JAGKTI010000044.1:152272-165458 GCA_018397915.1 Birgus latro | reverse complement strand
GTTCCTTAAGCACCATGTCACAAATCAACAGTTTGTGCTGCTGCACACACTCCTCGCTTCCTATAACTTTAACATCCCTCACTAATCTCCTATCAACCCTCCTGACCAGAAAATAATCTATCTGGCTACTATTTCCCCCGGACTCGTACGTAATCAATCTACTCACTCTTTTTCTAAAATGTGTGTTGCACACAATCATGTCCATAGCCTCCCCAAACTCGAGTATTCTTTCCCCTTCCGCATTCCTCACACCATATGCACATCCTCCATGGACTCCTTCATACCCTTGAGCTGCTTCACCCACATGACCATTTAAATCCCCTCCCAGAACCACTACCTCATCATCACCCATACCACTTACTACACGTATTAAATCATCCCAAAATCTATCCTTCTCTGCGTCATCCAATCCTACCTGCGGAGCATAAGCTGATATAACTGAAACCATCACCCGTCCGATCAAAATTTTCACTACTATTATCCTATCACTTACTCTCATGTTCTAGTGCAAAATTCTGCCTGAACTGTGCATGAGCTAAGCATATGTCTAGATGCAAAATTTCACAAGCTATCTTGTGGTGTTTTCAGAATTTTGATATGACCAACAGGTTTTGACTAAATTGTCAAAAAAAAAAAAGAAAAAAAAAAGGCCACCCACGACAATGGAGGAAGGGTGGGAGGCTAGGGTGGGGGAGGGCAGGGGAGGGTAGGAGGGTTCCTCTGCTGGTTAGTTAGGGTCTGTAATACTCGCACGCTGGCAGAATTTTCCATTAAGTGAGAAAGCTGACCGCTGATTTTGCTCAGCTAGTGGGTTAGGGTCTGTATTACTTGCGCGCTGGAAGAAATTTCAGATCGATCTGACCGGCTGGGGGACTTTGACCATTCAGTAGGGAGCCGAACAGCCCTGTTTGCTTGGCTTGTGGGTTATGGTCTATTACCCCCACATGAACAGAGAGGCTGGTGAGCTACCCAACCAACTTTTTTTACTTTGTAGGCCGGCCAGCCGCCGATACTAGAACTTTTATGCCTGGGTACAGACAAATAAACCCGGATACGAACCTAACCGAGCCAAAGCCTAACATCCACATGACTGGATATGGAGTGTCCGGATAAATGAGTGATTACTATATTGAGCCTTGGTTACATAACTCGATTTACCAGAAAATTCAAGATAACAGAATGGGCTGACTGAATTAGTCCATTAAATTGGGCTTCTACTGTACAAATGTTTCATTTTACGGTTAATGGCCGGCCGGCCAAGATTTTACATATGGTACTTTCAAGGCAGATGAGTTTGGGAGAGTGTGTAAGAAACGGAATCTAAAGGTGAATGTTGGGATGGTCTTTGAGAGAAGTGAAGCCAGTGAATGTACAGTGAGACTGGATGGGACGGATATGGGGAATGTGAGTGCATTTAAGGACTTGGGTAGTGTGATGAGTAAGGATGGAAGTCTGGAGGGTGAAGTGCTCGAAAGGGTGCAGCAGGAAAGGAAGGTTGCTGGTTCGTTGAAAGCAGAAACAAGGAGGTGGGCATGGAAGTGAAAAAGATGTTACATGACAGTATTGTGATACCAACTCTAACATATGGAAGTGAAACTTGGACCCTGTTGGAAGGACAGAAGTCAAGAGTGAGAGCAGTGGAAATGAGTTATTTGAGAGGAGCATGTGGAGTCACATGGAGAGACAGACTAACAAATGAGGAAGTGAAAGAGCGTTGTTGTGTGGTTGTGGATGTGATAGGAAGCGTTAGGAGAAACACGTTAAGGTGGTTTGGACATGTGGAGAGGATGGAGAGTGAAAGACTGATGAGGAGAGTGTATGTGAGTGAGGTGGAGGGGGCGAGAGGGAGGGGGGAGGCCAAGGATGAGATGGAGGGATGGAGTGGAGAGTTATATGAGAGAGGGGGGTGTGAGTTGGGAGCGGGATAGTGAAATGGCGGGGGACAGAGCGACATGGAGGCGATTTGTTTGTGGCCACCCTGTGGGGGATTGAGGCTTCTGGCAATAGATAGACAGATAGACTTTCATGTACAATGCTGTGTTTTATTATTTGGTTAATGACCAGAAGCTTACATACATTATGCATTTCATATATAGTTAATTACCAAGATTTGCCTTAAATTTAGGAGCTAGAATGTTACATATGGTACTTTCATGTACAATGCTGTGTTTTATAATTTGGTTAATGACCAGAAGCTTACATACATTATAAATTTCATATACAGTTAATTACCAAGATTTGCCTTAAATTTAGGAGCTAGAATGTTATGTGTTTACTATCTATGTAATGACTGAGTGGTGCCTACTTTTAGGGAAACATAAAAATTATGGTATGTGTTTTATGTTTCCTGTAATTTGCCCAGTGGCAAAGACATTACTGTACAGTAGTTACTGATGAATATCAATATATCTGAACATTTTCAAATATAATGGTATAGTAGTTACCAATCTGCAGCTTCTTCAATACAAATATCCAAATAAAAAAAACTAAAGAAACTGTGATATTCTGATGTAGGCTAATATCATAATATAACTTCTTAAAGTACCAGCAATTTTTCTCGTTAACTAAGCAAAGTTGGATTTGCAAGTACTGACCTAACTGAGCACTAATTATGTATATTATTTAATTTTAAAAATTTTACTGAAGATAAATAGAAAAAATTAAAAGAAACTGAACTTCTGCTCACAACTCTGGCACCATCAAAAGTAAGCATTAAGCATCAGTCACACCACTGATGGAACACCACAAGTGTATGTGTGTGTATCACCTGACTTGCAATTTCCTACCTGTATGCTACAGCTCCTTGACAGAAGACTATTGTCTAGGTAGGCAATTTGGGTCAAGCTTCATTCTAACCACAGTGATATAATATTATGGTCTAAATATTCTGTATGTTTTAGTTCATGCATTTTACCATTTAAGACAAGAAACAGAATGTGAGATACAACCATATCTTTGAAAATAATTATCATTCCAGCATTAGTTCACACCTAAAATGGTAGTGAAATAAGCACTAGAGTCTAGGGTCACTGGGTAAAACAAACATACTGTATATATTTTTCATTACTAATCGGCCGAATCTGATATGATTCTGATTATCAGCTAACTTTTCCCTTCCAATATCGATATTAATCGGCTTTTGCTTGCCAATTTACAGCACTAGGAGGAGGGTAGTACACTAAGCACTCTTCCAGTTAAATCTCACACACTGCAACCTGGGCAGCATGGGGTTAAAGCATTTACAGGAAATCATGTGCAGGTATATACCAATCCTGTGAATCTAGATGGTTGTTAACTGTGGAAAGTTTTTGTTACACTGTGCATAACAGAAAAATGGGCTTTTGAATACAAAACTTGTCTGTCTCACAACAACCTTTTTCAGCTCAGTCTGTCAATGAAGTTTAAAAAAAAAAAATTCATGGTAATATAAGTACAACCCTCTACTTACCGTCTCTACTTGAGGTTCTCCTTGTGCCTGAGGAACCTGTTCATCTACATCAATCATTGATTTTCCAATACCTCTCACTCGGATGTCATCCACTAGTATTTCTCGGTCAGATATAACAAAGCCAAACTCACGCTTGTAGCTGAAAACAAATTTATATTATAATAAATATTATTGATTATTCTTTTTAAACAGGACATGATGACATGAAAACAATTATTACTCATTAAACTGTATATAAACAGGTCACAGTAGACCCTCGCTTCAGCGTATCTCGACAGACTGGGTATCGGATTTAACGAACACTACGAAGGCCATCAAACTTCTGTCAACTACAGTAAAAGTCCTGTAATCCGAATGGCAGGGGACCGAGGGTCTATCGGACTATTGCTTTTTTTTTTTTTATTATTATTATTGGGAGGGACCTCTGAAAACATTAGAAATATGTTCATTCATGATCACTAATTTCTGCCACCTTCCTACCCCTATATACCCAGGGAAGAGGGGAGGGGGGGATGAAATGGTCTCCATCCACCTCTACCCCAGATCTCAACCCTTTCCCATACCCCTACCCAAATCCCCCTACCCATCATTCTTAACTGGCAGTTATATCTCAAGCTGATTTCATGCTTAACACTCTTGGTCCCACTACTAATACAAAGAACACTGGGATATGTAAAAACTACACTATATAACTATCAACATGTTGCAGTAAGAAATTAATGCATCATGACATTGATCGTAAAACAAAAACATTAATAATGGCCACCTCAGGCCTCATGTGTTGGGTGCACTGCTTTGCAAACAAACAAAAAAACACACACACACACACACAAATACACACACCAAAACACACAAACATAGACACGCATGCTTGCAAGCACATATAAGGCACACAATGCATGAAGCCTGGGATGGCCGTGTTAAAGTTTTTGTTTTACTGTCAACGTTATAATGCACAATTTCTTGCTGCAGCGTGTTCACAGCTATATACTTTTTACATATCCTAGTGTTTTGTTTAGGTTTGTGTATTAGTAATGTGGCTATGAGTTTAAGGTATGAGGCTAGCCTGAGATGTAACTGCCAGTTAAAAATGACAAGTGGGGGGTTGGGTTGGGTAGGGGTATGGGGGAGGGTTGGGAGCTGGGGCAGAGGCAGGTGGTGCTCGTTTCGTCCCCTTCTCCTGTCTTCCCTGGGTATATAGGGGTAGGGGGCACCCCTGAGCAGAAATTAGTAATTGTGAGTGCACAAAAGTGGATGAAAAAGGACTGGACAAAGGATGTGGTAAAGACTGCAACATGGAATGTAAGGAGTATGAATGATGAGGTGAAGAAGAGGGAGGTTGTACAGGTGCTTGAGAGTGCTAAAGTGGATATAAGTGGAATAACTGAAGCTAAATGGCGAGGTGAGAGTGTGAGAGAATGGGACCATGGATGGGGTATATGTGCGGGAGTAGGTGAGAATGAGAGAGCGAAAGAAGGAGTGTGTATTGCTGTGAGCAACAGATGGAAGGAGAATGTGAGAGTATGGATCAGTTGGGTCAAGGATTGTGTGGGTAAGAGAGAAAGTTGGACCACAAATGTGGGCAATTGTGTGCGTGTATGCGCCAACACAAGATCGTGTAAGTAGAGTGAGAGAAGAGTTCTGGACAAATGTGGAAGCCTGCTTGGAAAAGTTTGAAAGGAACAAGGGAGTGTTTCTGATTAGCGATATGAATGGAAAAGTAGGGAATGAGAAGGTGGATGGAGTGGTTGGTGAGTAGGGTGTGCCTGCAGAGATGGATGAGAATGGCAGTGCTTTAGTGGTCATTTGTGCCAGGAGGGGGTTGGTGTTAGCTAATACCCTCTTCAGGCACAAAATGATCCATAGTTATACATGACGAGTGGTGAGAAGGGTGGACGGTGGAATGAATGAACGGAAGGCAATGATTGACTATGTATGTGTGGATGAATGGATGAGAAGAATGGATGCAAGAGTATATAGAGGTTGGGGAAGTGGACTTTCTGACCACCACTTGGTGGTGGCCAGAATCAGAATCCAAACAAGATGGAGGAAGAGAAGAAGGAAAGGACAGGAGGAAGTATTTCTTACAAGGAGGGTAGAAAAGTTACAAGTGGATGGAATAAAGGCTGAATATATAAGGGAAGTGGAGGAGCGATTGGGTAAATATAGATTGGAGCAGATGGGGAATGTGGAAGGTGTGTGCAAGATATTCACAGAAGAAATCTGTGCAGCATGTGAGGTGGTGTGTGGGGTGAAGAGAAGACAAAAGGGGGTTCAGGGAACAGCATGGTGGACTGAAGAGGTGAGAGAGGCTGTGGCACAAAAGAAGAAAGCATATAATGAGTGGATGAGGAACAGGGGCGTCGAAGAAGCTGAGAGATGGACAAGAGAGTTATATGTAGAGAGGAGGAGAGATGTGAAAAGATTAGTAAGAGACAGTAAGAAGAGGGTGGATGAGGAATTTGGAAGGAATTTGAGTGCAAAGTGGAGGGAACGTAAGAAAATGTTCTGGAAGGAGGTAAAGAGAGCTAGACAGGGTGCCAACGAAGTCAGTGGGGGTGTGAAAGATAAAAATGGTAGATTACTAGTGGAGAAGGGAGAAAAAGTAAACAGATGGAGAGAACACTTTAATGAATTGTTGAACATAGAGAATGAAAGTAATGCAAGTATAAGTGGCAAGGAGGGTTGTGAGAAGAGAGGAAGAAATCAGTAGGATGCAAGTGGTGGAAACAATGAAGAGTGTTAAAATGGGGAAAGGCCCAGGAACTGATGGAGTATGTGGTGAAATGCTGAAGCATGGGGGAGAGATAATAATAGAATGGATGTGGAAGGTGCGCAGTTTGGCGTGGGAGGAGGGTAGAGTACTGGAGGATTGGAAGTCATGTATAATTATTCCTCTGTACAAAGGAAAAGGGGAAAAAGCAGTGTGTGGTAATCATGGGGGCATTTGCCTTCTCAGTGTAATAGGAAAAGTATATGGCAGGATACTTATTGACAGAGTTAGGGAAATAACAGAGGAATTAGTTGGAGAAGAACAGGGAGGTTTTAGGAAGGGAAGAGGTTGTGTAGACCAGATATTCATTCTTAGATCCTTAGTGGAAAAGATTCTAGAGAAGGGAAAGAAGTTGTATGCAGCCTTCATGGATCTGGAGAAATCATATGATAGGGTGGATAGACGAGGATTGTGGAAAGTATTAAGAATATATGGAGTGGATAGGAAGTTGTTGAAGGCAGTGAAGAGAGGGTGCTAAGGCTGCAGTGCGTGTGGATGGCAAACTGAGTGAATCTTTCCATTTGAAGGTTGGATTGAAACAAGGATGTGTCATGTCTCCATGGTTGTTCAATCTGTACATGGATGGGGTTATAAAAGAGATACAAGGTCGGGCAGTGGATGTTGGAGCGGCCATAGTGAGAGAGAGCAGTGTTTGGAAACTCCCTGTACTGTTGTTTGCAAATGATACTGAGTTGTTGAGCGAAGGTGAAGGGGAACTGCAAGGCTTGGTAGGTGAGTTTGGAAGAGTGTGAAAGAAACGGAATCTAAAGGTGAATGTAGGGAAGAGTAAAGTGATGGTCTTCGAAAGAAGTGAAGCCAGTGAATGTACAGTGAGATTGGATGGGGAGGATATGGAGAATGTAAGTGCATTTAAGTACTAGGGTAGTGTGATGAGTAAGGATGGAAGTCTGGAGGGTGAAGTGCTTGAAAGGGTGCAGTAGGGAAGGAAGGTTGCTGGTTTGTTGAAAGCAGTGATAAGAAACAGGGAGGTGAGCATGGAAGTGAAAAAGTTGTTACATGACAGTATTGTGATACCAACTCTAACATATGGAAGTGAAGCTTGGACCCTGTTGGATGGACAGAAGTCAAGAGTGAGAGCAGTGGAAATGAGTTATTTGAGAGAAGCATGTGGAGTCACATGGAGCGACAGACTAACAAATGAGGAAGTGAAGGAGCGTTATGGTGTGGTTGTGGACGTGATAGTAAGCGTTAGGAGAAACACGTTAAGGTGGTTTGGGAATGTGGAGAGGACGGAGAGTGAAAGACTGATGAGGAGAGTGTATGTGAGTGAGGTGGAGGGGGCGAGAGGGAGGGGGAGGCCGAGGATGAGATGGAGGGATGGAGTGGAAAGGTATATGAGAGAGAGAGGTGTGAGTTGGGAGCGGGGTAGTGAAATGGCGGGGGACAGAGCAACATGGAGGCGATTTGTTTGTGGCCACCCGTGCGGGATTGAGGCATCTGGCAATAGATAGATAGAGTGCACATGATCATTAAATAAACACTCAAAATGATATGGGTTATTGTTTTACTCACTGGAAATGCAAAGAAGTGTAGATGAATAGTTGCAGGCAGGTACATCCAAGTCCAAGAACAAGTCCAAGCCAGGTAAATCCTAAGATAAAAGCCAAAGAGGCCCAGAAAATTTTAAAAATTTTGCCTTGAAAAGCTTGGAGTACTGAGATTTTCGGATTATTGGTGGCCGGATTGGAGGACTTTTACTGCGCAATGAACAACATCTGTTAAATGGGGGGCAATGGGGCACAATACATGTGTTCTCTACCCTTTTTACTCAAACCTGGGATGAAACTGTTCTCTCACTATCTTGACTCCTGAATAGTATAGTAAAACCTAAATAAAATGGCCGGCAACATACCGAAATTTACTTTGACCGGACTTGAGGAGGTGACTGGACTACATTCTTATATACTGGAAAAAGTCTGAGAAATCCAGAGGTGGTCCGGACTGCCTCACCACTTCAGCTATCTTAACCACAATAAGGTAAATAAGAGACATATTTATCAGTGTACAGTACAATATTATTATATATATTATACCATTTGACTATTGTAGTGAATGTATAATACAGTACAGCATTGCAATGGAAGTGAAAAACTGTTGGTGCGATCAGGACTAATGTCTGATACCGTATATCGGAAAAAGTCCGGGTTAACTAGGTGAAGTGCAGATGTTGCTTTTATCGGATTTTCGCTTTTTTTTAATGGCTTGGGCCCCAATTAGTCTGTTATAGTGAGGTTTTATTGTAATAACAGACTATGGTAATACTGTACAATACTGTACTAGTCATGATGAAGAGCTATGTTAGTGTTAAAAAAATTATAGTTTTCATTTTTAGTACAAGAATATTTTACTGTACTCATTTATTTTCAAACACGTGCTTGAATTCTCACTTCAGGGTGGGACCATCGGATATACTGCAACAAACTATTAGCTTTATTGGATCAGGCTCCCCCCCAGTTAGTCCAATATAGCGAGGATCTATTGCACTCACTGTACAGCGTACATCCACTCTGGTCTGAATTTAACATAAAAAATCTATCATCAAACACCAGTAAGCAAAAGTAAGTACTGAGTATATGAACTATGGATATAGTAGTCCAAGAGCTGGGAGTCATTTCATTAAAAAAAGAAAGAAAGAAAAAAAAAAAAAAAAAAGAGTACCAGATGTTTTGTTGCTTTTTTAAAAAGAGTGTACCTTGGGGCATTTAAAATGGGCAGTCTTAAGTCTGACCAGTGGTGGATGTGGACGGTATTAACCCTTTTCCATCATTTTGTGACATCCACTGCTTCTTCAAAATTATGGGGTAGGGCAAACATAAGAGGCATTTTCTGACAAGATATTCAATGTGAACCTGATAGATACACAAAAACACTTATTACTGAATTGTCTTTCAGTGATAAAAGATTAATGCAAATTGAGTTAATATTCAGGTCAGTAGGGGTCAAAAGGTTACATGACCTCCGATTTCATAAACAATTGGATATCTTTGCAGTTAAAGCTCTTGCTTGCCCCCAATAATGGAGATTTCAAAGAAAGGAGAAATGGATAGGATGTGTTCCATCTTAGAAGATAGTCGAAGAAATTTTCAAAGTCAGTAGAATTAGAGGAAAAGTAAACAGTACAGTATATAATAGTCAGGGAATGACAGGAAAGTCGATGACAGATAGTAGAGAATTCAGAAGATTCAAGTTCAGGAACAAGAGAGCAAGATGTCATTGTGTACATATACACAACAGCCACCTCTGGCTTTGTAATAAGTATAGAGTAAGTAGGAGGATACAGAAGAGGGTCTGCTATCAGTTGCCCCAGACAGATGAGTCTCAGTATGGAAGAGGTGAAGTTTAGAGCGGGAAAGGTGGTGCTCAACAGATATAAAGTAAGAGGAAGGCCACAAATGTTGCAGAAACCAAGACTGTGGTTCCAGGCATCTCGTGACGTCATCACTGGGAGAGGGACAGAAGGTGGGGGCTTTGATCCCCCCCACCCAGGGACTCCAAGGTGAAGCAATACCATCCAACTGCTTTTGTAAAATTTTTAACACAAAGTGAAGTGTATAATGTGCATGTAGTTTGGTGCTGACAGTTGTAATATATACCCTAATACTGTGTATAACCTATCAATTTCACAAAGTTTCCCCTATGCTCAACTTGAGATAACAATAATAAAATATGAAAGATTATAGACAGATGTACAGACAAACTGTATAGATATACAGAAGACAGATCAATACCATACACATACTGATAAATAGGTAGACTGATAAATACTAACCGATCTAGAAAGGCTTGCTGAAAATCACCATAGGAACATGCACTACTGGTTGCCTCATCTCTAAGAGCAGTACACATTAGGGCACAATCGGTACCTTGGTAGCGCAGGTTTAGGTACGTCTCACATTCTATGGTTTTAGCAGAAAATCCTTGATCTTTCAGGCTTCTAATACACTCTTGTTCTAACGCTTCCAGCCGGGAATCTATATAGCAGAAGTTGTCTGGAAAAATATTTTAAAAATGAGAAATTATAAAAATATGTACCATACCAAAAACACTGATATATTAACAAGAGACTCTAATTTTATAATGCTGAATCAGCCAAAACATTAATGATAAAGAAAAATCAATTTAGCCTGCGACTGCATTCAGCAAACTGGAGAAGCTGGACACAGCTTTCATTTACAACTTCACTACAAACATTACTGGCCAACTGTTGGGTTTACATATTTAGTGAGATCCATGGTTGGCAGTAAAATTACTTTCTCCTAATATCATCCAAGATCAGTAATGACTGGAGATACAGCAATGAATCTAAGGCCTATGTCCTTTCAGGTAGCTACTATAAAGAGCATCTATATAAATAAAAATCTAGACTCAGTGCTCACCCGGGTGGTATGTCTTGGCACATGGCTCCTGTGCTTCATGAACCACATCAGCCAAAGCCATGCCAAATGCTGACAGGATGCCGGCATACTTGTGCACTATGGCTGTCTGCATGCCTAGTGCCCGGCCCACCGCGCAGGCATGCTGCCCACCCGCACCACCAAACACTGCCAGCACGTGTTGAGAAGTGTCATGACCCTTAGCCTGCATAACAGAATGATAATGGTATTACCAGTATGTACTTTGTACAAGGATTTCACATAGGGGAGAAGCTTGGGGCTACAAATCAAAGTAGCATATTTAAGTTTGTGGCCACCCCGTGCGGGATTAAGGCATCTGGCAATAGATAGATAGATATTTAAGTTACTATGAAAATTAATTCATATGCAACTCTATTGTTCTGTATCTAAGGTTACTACTATGGGTACAGTACCTGGAACACTGATTTGGAAGTTCCTCTTAATTACAGTCAGGCCTCACTATATGTTAGAATGTGTGATAAATCACTAGAAATATGAACTAAAACTTATACTCAGTCTTGCTATAACAATGGGGAAATTCAACAAGCAAAAAATCTGGTGGGTGTGTAATACCCAAAATGAAATGTCAACAAATTAATCACACTGGTCTGACAAGATTCGATCCCAGGCCCCCGCGCTTCACACGTGTGCACGTTATCACTGAGCCAAAGAGAGGATCCTCGCTTTACCTCTAAGCAACGTGGGCTTTTATAGACCCATTACATCACTCTTTTCTCCCCTTGGTGATTAATTTGGTGAGTTTCGAACACTGGGTAGCGTAGCATCGGGGGCCACCACTGAGGATGCTGCAGATCACACAGAACAGCTCATCCGCGGGATGCAAGGACTAGGACGCTGACAGCTAACCAAGGAACAACAACAAAGTGCCAACCAAGCCTTGCCTCACATCCCACACCACTGCCAACCAATATAACAGTAAAATGAAACGTAAACAAATTAATCATGCTGGTCTGACTGAGATTCGATCTCAGGCCCCCAGGTTTCATACACATGCACGTTACCACTGAGCCAAAGAGAGGATCCTTGCTTTGCCTCTAAGCAACATGAGCTTTTATTGACCCCATTACAGCCGCTTATGACAATCCCATCTGTACATGGTGTCTCCTAAGTAAGGCAACAGTCAGCTGTTTGAGCCAAGATGGTGCCCAGTGGTCACATTTGCTGTGATCATCTCCTTTTGTTCCATTTCATGTATGCAAATCCATTAAAACACCACTCCTATCACCAAATAACAATGCAAATATGTAACAAAGAGTGCAGTGTGCAACATAGTGATAATTTTTCATCATCATCATCATCATCCGGACCTCCTTTCCCACCTTAGGGCAGGGTGAGGAATAGCAATGTCCAGACAGCCCATATTTGCCCAATCCAATGGGCCACGCTTCCATTCGCTCACCACTGAAGCCCCCGGAATCCTGGTTCTATCTGATACACCAAAAACATTCATCACGTTCTGTAGCTTCACATAAGTGTATCCAATAGACTCAATCCAGACGCTGTCAAGTTAAAAAGAGGTGCCAAATCCCTGATCATGCGCTTCTCTTCACAATATTCATCCAACCAGCTTGATCCCGTCAGTCCCCTAGCCTCACCGACATCCAAACCTCACTTCCTCACACCCTTATCCATCATATCCCTCCACCTTCTCCTTGGCCTACCTTGCCTCCTCTCTCTTTCAAAGTCACTCAGATATACCTTTTTCACCACTATATTGTTATCCATTCTCTCCACATGACCATAACATCTCAGTACAGTCTCTTCGATTCTGGTGTCCACAGACTTCCTCACTCCACATCTTTCATGAATCACATTATGTCGTATCCTATCCACTCCCTGTACTACAAACACATTCCTCAGCAGTCTCATCTCCACTGCTCTCACTCTTGACTTTTCATTTTCATGCCACACCATAGTCTCACATCCATATGTTAAAGTTGGCATTAACACTCCTCCATGTACACCTCATGCAGCTGCAACACTCAAGCCTCTGTTTCTTATCAAGGCCTTCATTGCTCCAGCTACTTTCCTTCCTTACGTCACTCTACTTTCCACTTCTTCTGCACATTTTCCTCTCTTCTATCACTGTACCCAGGTACCTGAACTCTCTCACCAATTCCAGTCTCTCTCCATTCATTGTAACATTGCACTAGGAGTCACCTTCTCTTTTTTGTGTGAAATACTGAAACTTGAGACTTGGCAATTGTGCTTCCTGTGCGTACACAGTGCCTCCCCTGCAAGAAGACAACCAGCAATTTGAGTCAAGATGGCCGCCCAGTGTTTACAATCTCTGTGATTGTCTCCCTTTCATTCCACTTTGCACGTGCAAGCCACTGAAATACAACTGCTATCACAAAATGACAGTGCAAGTATGTAACAAATAGTGCAGTGTGCAATATCAAGGGCTGTGATGACCTTTTTGTGTATGAAATACTGAAACGTATGACGTGAAAATCATGTCTGGCAAGGATAAGACCCATAGTAGCAAGCGTGGTGCTACTGAGGGCACCAAGGAAAAGTCTAAGTCTT
>JAGKTI010000044.1:136545-147759 GCA_018397915.1 Birgus latro | reverse complement strand
GAGATTGTTAGGCGTGAGAGGGTTGAACTTGCAGGTGAGTCTCTTGAGTGTGTGGAGGAGTTTTGTTATTTGGGAGACATGTTATGTGCCGGAGGTGGGGCTGGAGTTAGCTCGGTTGCTAGAGTGAGAAGTGGTTGGAAGAAGTTCAGGGAGCTGTTGCCTCTCCTGACATTGAGAGGACTCTCCTTACGTGCTAAGGGGTCTTTGTATGCAGCATGTGTTAGGAGTGTGATGCTGTATGGTAGTGAGACCTGGGCAGTAAAGGAAGAAGATATTCGCAGGTTTAAACGTACAGAAATGACAATGATTAGGTGGATGTGCAGTGCGTCCCTGCGTGCAAGGCCTGGGGGGGCTGGGTTTACGATAGAAGAGTTGAGAGGTAGGATGGGACTGGAGTGTATTGGTGTTGTGATGAGGAGAGGTAGGCTGAGGTGGTTTGGACATGTGGAGAGGATGGGGGAGGATAATTGGGTACAGAGGGTGAGAAGTGTTAATATTGGGGGAGGGGTTGGGAGGGGTAGACCGAGAAAGACATGGGATGAGGTCATTAAATGTGACTTAAGGGTTAAGGGACTGAATAGGGAGGCTGCCAGAGATCGAGCAGCGTGGAGAGCCGCCATTAGGTGACCAAGGCCGACACATGCAAGCATGTTGGAGCCTTCAAAAATGAAAACGAAACGAAACGAAACGATTTACAGCATGATGAAAACAGGTTAGACATGAAAATCATTGTGGAAATCATCTTTCACACAGTTTATGCATGAGATTAATAATATGGAAAGAACAAAACAAGGAATTTTGATGAAGTTAGGGTACTTACCAGAATGTTGCCGCCGTCCTGATGTATAACCCGCTCGATCATCTCAGACTCTGAGAGTAAGACCTTGCACCTGACACACCCTAGCACTTCCGGTGCACTTTACACTCACCAGCACTTCTCACAAGCACTTTCCACAACGTTTTCTTACTCATACCTTGCATCACATCACTTCACTGCACTGTACATAACAGTAAATTCCCATGTGGTTTAGTGATGCGTCCTGGAGAATTTATTCAATCTCAGCATACTCAGGAGTAAACAGCACCTTCCTCTCTACGTTTCGTCTGGTATTCGAAGCGAAATCAGCCGTGTACTGCTGTAGTTTGTCTCGGGACTTCTTGATATCAAACAAAGTGGAGCGAGGGAGGTTGAATTCACGCAGGATCCGTGATGTCGGCCACTCGGTGTCCACCTTCTCCAATACAACTCCCTCTTCTTCTCCAGAGTCAGAACCACTTTCTTCCTCTACTCAGGTGGCGGGGCCATTATCACACACATGATGAAGAAGGTGAAGAGCAGCATCAAGCCCTGCAGGAGGTAGGGTATCACCACAAAACCAATCACTTCAGCCGCCATTTTCAGAGCGAATTACGAGCCAGGAGCGGAGCGGGAAATTCAAACTGACGCGGTCCAAAAAAATCAGATTTTTTTCCGGATTTTTTTCGAATTTCTGGGCATTTTGGGGGTTGGACAGCCCACGATGTCCGAATAGTGATGCATCCGAATACTGGCCGTCCGAATAGTAAAGGGATTACTGTATTTCAGAAGTAACATGTCTCACGTTTTTTCCCCATTTTTCCCATACACAGCTAACAAACTGGAGAAAACCAACATAACTTTATATTATAAATAGGGATCTCAAGGCCTTAATAACGTAACATTGGGATACTTTGAAACAAATCTTGGTAAGCCATACAGTCTGTCACACACGTTACATGCCCACTGTGAGGAACGTAACCGGAAAATGATGTAATGTTTCTCACGCACTCCTTTGAACAAAAAATCAAAGTAGCTGCACTGAAGCCCAATGATAAAACCTCTGTGTTTGTCATTTAGTATGCTACCTTTAAGTTTTTATTCTTTCAAGACAGTAAATTGATTTTGCCTGGTACCTGGTAAGCGTGCTTTACAGCCTCACACTCTAGCCTTGAAGTTCAGGTGTTTAATAGTACTTTTTTCGAATATTTGAAATCTGCTGGTATTCATATTACACATGTATCATTGTGGACTGATGGGGCAGCAGCCCACTTCAAGAATAGGTATTCTATGGCAGCTCTAACCTATTACAAAGACATCCACAACTCCACTGCTGAATGGAACTTTCAAGAAAGTTATCATGGCAAGGGCCCTCATGATGGGATTGGGGCTTTACTAAAATGGAATGTTTACAGGCAAGTTTTGCAAGGTTGCTGTAGAATTTCATGAGGAGGCTGAACAAATAACAGATAAAACTGAACTATATGTGTCTACTGAATATATAAACACTGAAAGTCAAAATACAGGTATGTAGAGATCTGGAAAAACTGTAAGGCAGCAAAATCCATTAAGCAGTGCAGGTCAGTAAAACCTCTTGGCCACTATAAAGTAGCATCGTATCATTTGACTGCAGACCAATCACCTTTTAAGCAGTGGTATCTTCAGGAGACTGGCTGTGATCCACAATCTGACTCCAGTACTAGCAGTGACAGGGAAAGTACACCATCTCTTGAAGAAATGTCAGAGTCATTCATGTCCCAGCCTGAGCCACAGAGTACTAATGATATTGAGGCAACACAAAAACCATCCCCAGGTAACTATGTACTAGTTCATTGCACTACTAAGAAGTTGTCAAAGCATTATGCTGCAGTGATAGAATCAGTTCCGGAGCCAGGCATGTTCGAAGTTAACTATTTAACCACTTAACCGCAGGGCGTCACTCTCGTGACGGGCAGTGACAAGGGATCAAACCTATTGGGAAATAATAGATTATTGTTTCTATTGGTAATATCAGGCATTAGTATAAATAGTACGGGCTGCTGGGAATTGTAAATGTGGAGATTTCGTGAGCCAACTTCGGAAGTCTCCACAAGTCATACGATAGTCGACGAGTGCTAAAAAAAAAACATCCCATGAGCAAGCTGAAGGTGGGTGTCAAATGCATATAAAATTATAATACTCTAGGACCAAAAACGGATTTTTGGCAAATATTTTAAAAAAGTCAATTGGAGTGCGAATTACCGCCGACGGGAAGGGCAAGAAACACCTCGAAGAACCCCTCGGTTTAGTGGCTAAGAAAGAGAGGCACTGACAGAATGGGTGATAGCCAGTTTCATTTTCCTTACAACCCAGAAAGAGATGAGATCTCAGAAGATATGGTTGTGCAGGCATTACCAACTCATGTGTCAAGAATGACACACACATTCAAAGGGGTGAACTTTCCCTCCCCAATCAATTAGTCCAAAAGGATGAATTTTCCATCTTCGATGAGCAAGTAGCTGATCTTTAATTTCTGCGTTATATCACTGGTGTGATACAGGTATGCTTAACATGTAACTTTCACATCAATTACTGGCTGTAGGGTTACCTACATGTTATAAGGTAATATATGTTCATAACATTCAAAATTACATTGCTCTTTTCTGCTGCATCACCCCAACCCCACTTTACAAGAATCATGTTTTGGTTAATTTATCATGTGTTTCACATTAATACATGATTTACATTGTTTGTGATATTTACAATTACTGTAACCTTCATAAGAGATGATTTTGTAATTATATGAAAAACAAAATTCGCACAAGTAACGTTTCTCACTTTTCCTGTAACGTGTCTCATGGTCACATTTTCCTTAACAGTTGCAAAATTCTTGGGAGAAATAGAATTTGTTGGGTATGGTTATAATCCTCATACATTGACATATTACTGATATAAAGCACTTCTTGACTGAACCAGTAAAATCACAGTTATTGAAAATACTCATGTGAAGTAAAAGGTGGGGTAGCATCGCGGTAACGTTTCTCACGCCACTTTTTAAAATCTATATAAAATCAGAATAAAAACATATGAATAATCTGATTATGCCACAATGTAGAGTGAGGTGTTGGTAGTATACCTGGCAAACGGCATTTGTTTATACTGCCTACGTAAGAAAAACAAGTGAGAGTAGATCAGTAACTTGTCTCTGAATGTAACGTTTCTCATGATGGAATGACCCTATAATTATATATATATATATACATGGTCATAGGCCACTTCCTTCTTCCCGGTGAACCCATATTATAGCGACCTTGCTGCAGTATACAATAACTATGCAATGGGTTTTCACTTGACGTAATATCATCCTACAGCAAGGTGTGACTGTACAATACCAACTCATGGAATAAAACTGTGACATTTTTAAACATACTGCCTGTACTGTAGTATGCTGGCAGTAAGCTGGCAGTATGCTAGCTTACCTGTGTAAGTGCTCGTATGGGTCGACACATGGCTTCATTGGCCACACGGATGAACCCCATGGCTACCTCCTCATCACTAAGTTTTTTGTTTTTACCAGGTCTGCCAGCATTCACCTACAGTTATGGGATATAAAAGGTAAATTAGTCCACCTTGTACTGAAGACTCAATAATAAACATCAACATCATTCACTATCAACCACTTCTCTTTTGTCACTCTTGGATGGGGTGGGGTAAGGCCCCCCCCCCCCAAAAAAAAAAAACTGACGACAAGGAGAAACTAACCAAAGTTTACCCACCTGAATGGGCCACACTCTCATTCACTCACTGTTCAAGCCCTCGAAATCCTGACTCCACCTCACAGGCATACACAATAATCAACAAATGGGATAATGTTTGCCACTATGAAGCTTCAGACCTCAGTACAGTATGATGATGTCGCCTTTCTTTCAATCTCGCTACCTTCAGATAATTTAACCCAGCTCCAAACAGGCCACTTTTGCTTAAAGAGTCAGATACAGTACCTGTTTATCCTTTCAGAAGGATGACGATTATTTATAGATTATTCTTGCCACATTCGAATATCGAATAATTTTATTCAACTCAGGAATGCCATCTCACATTAGGATTAACTACTGTACTGTGATTCTCTCTTATTCCAAAATGAAAAATATAACTTGCTGGTGAGTCTCTTGAGGGTGTGGAAGTTTTGTTACTTGTGAGAAATGTTATGTGCTAGAAGAGGGGCTGGAGCTCCTCTATGGCTAAAGTGAGGAGTGATTGGAGAAAATTCAGGGAGCTGTTGCCTCTCCTGACACTGAGAGGTCTCTCTCTCTGTGCTAGGGGATCTCTGTATGCAGTGTGTTAGGAATGTAATGCTATACGGCAGTGAGACGTGGGCAGTTAAGGAAGAGGACATCTGTAGGCTAAAACATACAGAAATGACAATGATTAAGCGAATGTGTAGTGAGTCCTTGAAAGCAAGGCCTGGGGGGGCTAGGCTTACATTAGAAGAGTTGAGAGGAATGATGGGACTGCAGTGTACTCATGTTGTGATGAGGAGGGGTAGACTGAGATGGTTTGGGCATGTGGAGAGGACAGGGGATGACAATTGGGTGTAGAAAGTGAGAAATGTGAATGCTGGGGGTAGGGGTGACAGAGGCAGACCAAAGAAACCCTGAGATGAGATCAGAAAGTGCGACCACAGGGATAAGGGACAAAACAGGGAGGCTATAAGAGACCAAGCAGCATGGAGAGCCATCATTAGGTGACCAAAGCCCGTAAATGCACGCATATTGGAGCCTTTATAAACAAAACAAAACTTCTGATTTTCTCTCTCTCTCTCTACTGCAGTGCTTCCAACATGCTTGCATTACTTTTGGTAAAGTACTAGTGTACACATATTCCTTTCTCACCTCTTTGGTTATTTTTTTGAAGGCAGCTATAGTGCTTTTCTTGTCAAGGGGTTCATTTTCCTTTGGTCCAAATATCTTGGGGAAGTACTGTGGTAGGAGTCTTCCTAAGGCTAAGTTAGCATCAGTCACAGCCAAAGGTCCACCCTTCTTGTAGCACACTGGCCCTAAATGAGCAAGAATATATACCCATGCCAATGTAATGTATAGAAAATATTTTCTGAATATCAATAGTAAAAATGTAATACCCTGATGACAGCTGACTAGTACAGAGTGAATTACAGTACTAGGAAACGAACACATAATTATCTGGGGATAGACAGGAGGCTTAGAGATTATATAAGGATTGGGGTTCCAAAACATAAGACGAAAACTATCGATCTACCTACCTATAGTCAGCAGCCTTAATCCCGTAAGGGGTGGCCACAAACAAATCGCCTCCATGTCATCCTGTCCCGTGCCATTTCACTGCCCTCCAACCAACTTACACCCCCTCCTCTCTCATATACTTCTCTACTCCATCCCTCCATCTCATCCTCGGTCATCCTCTCCCTCTCCCTCTCCTCTCCTCCACCTCACTCACATACACCCTCCTAGTTAGTGTCCCACACTCCATCCTCTCCACGCGGTCAAACCACCTCAATGCATTTCTCCTAATGCTTTCTATCACATCAGGATGCCCATCATCCACTCACTCAATGCAGGGCTACTCCAAGGTGACTCTACATTGAGTGACAAACCAAATGATTTCCTGTAAGCCAGGAAATCATTTAATACACTGGGTGGTAACCATACAACCAGCCCATTTGTGTCAACAAGTGGGCTGGCATAGGGTAAGTGCTCCTCACTGTAAAACAACTTACTAAGAAGACAAACAAAAAATACATGCAAACTACAGTAGCTACCTGCACTGTCTTTATTGCAACAATACAATATGCAGACCAAAGGTAAAGGCTAACTTCCACTAGTGCAAGTTTATGAGGGGTTTCTCTATGCATTCAAGTTTATGGGACCCTTCAGTACTACATTATGGCTTTAATTCTAACTGTATTATGCTTTGCCAGTACTGGAATACCCTGATACCCGGCGTCCCAATAACCGAACACACGCTACGTTGACCAAGAGAAATTGGAGAACATTCCCACAATAAGAACTGCCTTTGATTCACTAGTCCAAACACTCGGCCGCTTCTCTGGTTTGAAAGGAGTGCATCTGAATGCAGATGTGGTGGTGCATGCAGCTCTCCCAATTCTCCCTCTGTCCCCTTGCTTCTCCCACCGTCCCCAACTCTCCCCCCTTCCCTCTTCCATCCCCTGCCACACTCAGCATTCCCAGGTGTGTCTTCCAGCCCATCCCCCTGCCGTCCCCAACCCATGCTTCTCTCTCTCTCCCCGTCCTCCCGCCTTCCCCCATCCCCGCTTGTCTCCCTCCCTCTCCCCCCCCCCCTTTATTTTTATGCAAGGAAGAAGGAACCAAAGACCAGGGCCCGCATACTGTTCCTTCCAAGAAAAAGTAAAAACAATACAAAAGAGAGCCAAATTCAAGATCCATTCATTTCGAGATGCCTGGACACACTGCGTTTGAAAGATTGGAGATCATAGGAAGTAAGGAATACAGACAGAGGGAGACAGTTCCAGAGTTGACCAGTTGCATAAATGAAGGACTGGGAGTAACGGTTAACTCTTGCATTAGAGAGTTGGACAGAAAAGGGATGAGAGTTTGTTGCTAGATGGGTACTACGTGCCCATCGTAGAGGTGGAGGGATGCAAGCAGACAGTTCAGAGGAACAGTGACCATTGAAGTAGTGATAGAAGAGCGATAAAGAAGCAACAGTGCGGCGAAGAGACAAAGGTTGAAGGGAATCAGTAAGAGGAGGAGAGTTAATGAGACGAAAAGCCTTTGACTCCACCCTATTGAGAAGAACTGCATGTGGGGAGCCTCCCCACACATGAAAGTTGTACTCCACACATGGGCGAATAAAACCCGTGTACAAGGTCAGCATCTGTGCAGGGGTAAAGAAAGTTCGGAGTCAGCCCAGCACACCTAATCTCTTGGAAGCAGCTTTCACAAGAGATGCAATATGTTCTTTCCAAGACAAATCCCGAGAGAATGAAACCCCTAGCATGTTCAAGGATGATGCAGGACTGAGCTGGACATTATTAAATATTAGTGGGTAATCCTGAGGAAGATTTTGTCGAGTTGATAAGTGTAAGAACTGAGTTTTTGATGCATTAAAAATAACAAGATTATTTTTACCCCAATCAGAGATAAGAGCCAAGTCAGACATTAGGTGTGCCATAGCCTCATCCCTTGTTTGCTGAAGTAACTGTTGAGATGGACGTTGCGGAAATCGAATGGAAAGGTGAAGGGTGGAATCATCAGCATATGAGTGGATAGGGTTAGATGTACAGCTGAGAAGGTCATTGATGAATAAAAGAAAGAGAGTTGGTGATAGGACAGAGCCCTGAGGAACACCACTGTTGATAGGTCTAGGAGAAGAATGATGGCCGTCTACAACAGCAGCTATAGAACGACCAGAAAGGAAGCTAGAGATGAAGGCACAGACAGAAGGATAGAAACCGCAGGAGGGCAGTTTGGAAATCAAAGATTTATGCCAGACTCGATTGAAAGCCTTTGAGATGTCAAGTGCAATGGCAAAGCTTTCGCCAGAGTCCCGAAAGGAGGATGACCAGGAGTCTGAAAGGTAGGTGAGAAGACCGCCAGTGGAGCGTCCCTGACGGAACCCATACTGACGATCAGAAAGAAGGTTGTGACAGGAAAGATGCTTTAAAATTTTTCTGTTAAGAACTGATTCAAAAACTTTTGAGACACAGGATGTTAAAGCAATTGGAAGATAGTTAGAGGGTTGGGAATGATCACCCTTCTTTGGGACTGGCTGAATGAAAGCAAACTTCCAGCAAGAAGGAAAGGTACAAGTTGACAGACAAAGGCGAAAGAGTTTACCTAGGCAGGGTGTAAGCACAGAAGCACAGTTTTTGAGGACAATAGGTAGGACTCCATAATGCCCATATGCCCTGTTAATATTGAGGCCAGTGATGGCAGAAAATACATCAGCTGAAGAAATTTTAATGCCAGTCATGAGGAAGTCTGAGGGGGGAAGTGATGGAGGAACAGCACCGGAATCATCTAAGGTAGAACTGGAGGAGAAAGTCTGAGCGAAGAGATCTGCTTTATCAGTAGAAGAAATAGCTACAGAGCCATCAGAGTAGAAAAGAGGAGGGAAGGATGATGAGGTAAAGTTGTTAGAAAGGTTTTTGGCAAGGTGCCAAAAGAAGCGAGAAGAATTCGAGTTGGAGAGTTGGGAACATTTAGCACGGATGAAATTATTTTTAGCAGAGCGAAGAACAGACTTAGCACGATTACGGGCAGAAACATAAAAAAGATGTGATTCAGGGGTGGGTTGGTTCCGGTACCTTTTAAAGGCCCTCTCTCTGTTGCGGACAGCATTAGAACAAGCGTGATTAAACCAAGGCTTTCTTGCATTAGTCAGAGGATATGAGAAAGGAATGTATGCTTCCATGCCCGAGAATTTTTTTTTTTTTTTTTATTCAAGGAAGAAGGAACCAAGGGCCATGGGCCCGCATACTGTTCCTTCCAAGAAAAAGTAAAAACAATAAAAAGAGAGCCAAATTCAAGATCCGTTCAATTCGAGATGCCTGGACACACTGCGTTTGAAAGATTGGAGATCATAGGAAGCAGGGAATACAGACAGAGGGAGACAGTTCCAGAGTTGACCAGTTGCATAAATGAAGGACTGGGAGTAACGGTTAACTCTTGCATTAGAGAGTTGGACAGAAAAGGGGTGAGAGTTTGTTGCTAGACGGGTACTACGTGCCCGTCGTAGAGGTGGAGGGATGCAAGCAGACAGCTCAGAGGAACAGTGACCATTGAAGTAGCGATAGAAGAGAGATAAAGAAGCAACAGTGCGGCGAAGAGACAAAGGTTGAAGGGAATCAGTAAAAGGAGGAGAGTTAATGAGACGAAAAGCCTTTGACTCCACCCTATTGAGAAGAACCGCATGTGGGGAGCCTCCCCATACGAGAGTTGTACTCCATACACGGGCGAATAAAACCGATGTACAAGGTCAACATCTGTGCAGGGGTAAAGAAAGCTTGGAGTCGGCCCAGCACACCTAATCTCTTGGAAGCAGATTTCACAAGAGATGTAATATGTTCTTTCCAAGACAAATCCCGAAAGAATGAAACCCCTAGCATGTTCAAGGATGATGTAGGACTGAGCTGGACATTATTAAACATTAGTGGGTAATCCTGAGGAAGATTTTGTTGGGTTGATAAGTGTAAGAACTGAGTTTTTGATGCATTACAAATAACAAGATTATTTTTACCCCAATCAGAGATATGAGCCAAGTCAGACATTAGGTGTGCCATAGCCTCATCCCTTGTTTGCTGAAGTAACTGCTGAGATGGACGTTGCGGAAATCGAATGGAAAGGTGAAGGGTGGAATCATCAGCATATGAGTGGATAGGGTTAGATGTACAGCTGAGAAGGTCACTGATGAATAAAAGAAAGAGAGTTGGTGATAGGACAGAACCCTGAGGAACACCACTGTTGATAGGTCTAGGAGAAGAACGATGGCCGTCTACAACAGCAGCTATAGAATGACCAGAAAGGAAGCTAGAGATGAAGGCACAGATAGAAGGATAGAAACCGTAGGAGGGCAGTTTGGAAATCAAAGATTTATGCCAGACTCGATTGAAAGCCTTTGAGATGTCAAGTGCAATGGCAAAGCTTTCGCCAAAGTCCCGAAAGGAGGATGACCAGGAGTCTGAAAGGTAGGTGAGAAGATCGGCAGTGGAGCGTCCCTGACGGAACCCATACTGACGATCAGAAAGAAGGTTGTGACAGGAAAGATGCTTTAAAATTTTTCTGTTAAGAACTGATTCAAAAACTTTTGAGAAACAGGATGTTAAAGCAATTGGACGATAGTTAGAGAGTTGGGAATGGTCACCCTTCTTTGGGACTGGCTGAATGAGAGCAAACTTCCAGCAAGAAGGAAAGGTACAAGTTGAGAGACAAAGGCGAAAGAGTTTACCTAGGCAGGGTGTAAGCACAGAAGCACAGTTTTTGAGGACAACAGGAGGGACTCCATCAGGCCCATATGCCTTGTTAATATTGAGGCCAGTGATGGTAGAAAATACATCAGCTGAAGAAATTTTAATGCCAGTCATGAGGATGTCTGAGGGGGGAAGTGATGGAGGAACAGCACCGTAATCGTCTAAGGTAGAATTGGAGGAGAAAGTCTGAGCAAAGAGATCTGCTTTATCAGTAGAATAACCTCCATAATGCGCAAGGCACACTCAGATGGCTTCGGGCCATGGAAGCAATAATCATTCCAAGGAAAATCAAAGATGTACTGCCTGAGGGCCTCCCAATCTGCAGCTCCAAAGTGCCACAGGCGGCGTTTCTTTGGAGGGTCCACAGGCTGTACCGGAACGATAGGACAGGTTAAGGTAATAAGGTTATAATCGGAGGAGCCCAACGGAGAGAAAAGATTAACAGTGTAAGCAA
>JAGKTI010000044.1:107959-130391 GCA_018397915.1 Birgus latro | reverse complement strand
AGGGGACTTGGGTGGGGGGAGGGAGAGGGCCCAGTCTCTAATCACACTATGCCCCATCTCTCTCCTTCCTCTTCTTAATCTCTCCCCTTTCTCATCTTATTCCCTCACCCTTCTCCAACTCATCTCGCCTTTCATATCCCTCTCCTCCTTCACCTCTCTCTCTCACACACAAATACAGGTATGCCCCGATATACGATACCCCTAGACGCGATACCCCAGCTTAGCTATAGGGGTAGAAAGACCACCATACCCCGCCTAATGAAGCCCAAACCCCGGTTTAAAGATGGGTTTAGATTTTCTTTTACTGATGTTTGATGTTTAGGTTGATTTACAAACTGTTTTTAGGCTTGTATTAATGTGTTTTAGTCATAGGTGGGGTGAACACTGTCATTTTGGGGTACAGTTTACTGAGTTTGATTTTTTCCAGACTTATATTTGATGATTTTCACATTTTATTTTTGGGTTTAGGGGTGTTATAAACTACTTTTAGGCTTAGTTTAGCTTGTTTTAAAGCTATCTGGGGGTTTAGGTGAGCTAAAAACTTGTTTTTTGGACTCATTTGGGTGTGTTTAGGACTTGGTTTGGGGGAAAACCCAAGGCTCAAAAATGCATCCCTACACTTTACATGTTAAATCTACCCCAATATATGATACCCCACCTAGCGATGGATTTTTATTTAACCAATTGCATCGTTAAACTGGGGTATACCATTACAGTATGGTATATATATATACTCATGTCCAGGCTAGCACTTTTGAGAGAGAGAGAGAGAGAGAGAGAGAGAGAGAGAGAGAGAGAGAGAGAAAAGGGAAGACAAGTAGAAGGAGTGTGAGGAAAGAAAAGAAATCCAGGAGAGAGGAAGGGAGATGAGAGAGGAGAGAGATGAAGAAGTGGAGGGAGACAGATGGGGGATAGAATGATTAGAGACTGGTCCCTCTCCCTCCCCCAATCCCAATCCTCTCCCCTTCAATACCCCCCCCCCCCCTCTCTCTCCCTCTCAAATAGGTAAGTGAGAGGAAGGGAAGGGGCAAGGGAGGTTGGCAAGGATTTAAGGTTAAGCCAGGATATGTAGGTAAATAATGACCCTGACACTGTTGTCAGATTTATGGGTAGCCTTTGAGTGACTGCCCAGGGTCTTTTGGAGGAAACTGGACACGAGTGCTTTCTGCAAGTGGATTTTCATTACTGTAGTGAGTATAATAAACTTAATTTTATTACTGTTATACATACAGTTTGTTGATCACTACACTGTGTGAAGCAAAAGTTCTTACTCATTATGTGTACACTCAAAAGCAATACAGTAAATGGCAACCCTTCCAGCAGACAAAATCAACACCAGTTACCTCCTCATTCACTCAGTAGCCTACCAAAAGAAGGTGGGAGTGAGGATGAGCCAATAGTAAGATGAACAGGAAGACGGGCAAAATACTGACTACTGATTACTTTTGCATATATCAAAGGTCAGTCAATCATTCATCATCATCTGGACCTCCTTTCCCACCCTACGGCAGGGTGAGGAAACTTAAGAAAATTTTTACTCACAAAGCCTTCCTGAATAGAACCCTTGCATAACCCAAGGAGTGTCACTGAGTTGTATTCTAACTGGCTTCAGCAGTATCATCACACTTCTCCCTCAGCAATTTAACCCATTGACTGCTGCTGTACCATATATTATATATGATTCCAAATGGCTCAGACTGCATCTGTATCATGTACGATTTTCTGCTTTTGAAAATTCCGCCTTCAGAAATGGCATGAAATAAATCAGCTAGCAACTCATGGCACCCTACAGAATATTGCCATACATAGATCATGCATTTTTATGAGGAGGAGAGCTCAGCTCAGTCACCTACAGCATGCCGCAGGTACCGGTATGAAATCTTCTCCAGGAGGCCATTGCTAGGTAGCCCAAGCAAATATTAGATTAAATCTCTGGATGAGTGTAGTGATGATAGTGATACATTGTCTGATGATGAGAGTGATGGTTCAGATGTTGATTTACACCTTATCTGATTGCAAGATTGAAACTGCCGACACAGTGTGACCATAACTCATCGTTCACCTGGCACCACCGCACAGGGAATATTTATTACTTCACGGACCTATTCCAGAGGTTATTTTTTTTTTTGCTATATTGTTATATACCATTGAACTTGAGATTTTTTCTCTATCTTTTGATATTATTATTTTTCTAATACAGTAATCCCTCCATTATCCGGACGTCCAATAACCGGACATACTCACTAACCGGACATTCTGAGTTGCCCAACCCCCAAAATGCAAAAAAATCCGAAAAAAATCGATTAATTTTCGATTTTTTGGGACCGCGTCAGTTTGAATTTTCCGTGCACGCCGATCCCCTCTGCTTACACTCGTGACGCCACTATCGGTCGCCATTACCCACTCCCCTCCTCCCTCGTGAACAACTCCGAAAATGGCGGCCGAAGTGATTGCTTTTGTGGTGATACCCTACCTCCTACAGTGCTTGATACTGCTCTTCACCTTCTTCATCATGTATGTGATGATGGCCCCGCCTCCTGAGAAGAGGAAGAAAGTGGTTCTGACTCTGGAGAAGAAGAGGCAGATATTGGACAAGGTGGACGCCGGCTGGTCAACAGGGCGCATCGTACGTGAGTTCAACCTCTCTCGCTCCACCTTGTTTGATATCAAGAAGTCCCGAGACAAACTACAGCAGTACATGGCTGATTTCGCATCGAAGACCAGACGAAACGTGCAGAGGAAGGTGATGTTTACTCCTAAGTATGCAGACATTGACCGCTCCACGTTGATTTGATATCGACAACAACGAGCTGCTGGTGTGTTGATACGTGGAACGGAGCTGAAAACTGCTGCTGAAAAGTTCGCAAGGCTACACGATGCCCCAGACTTCAAGGCATCTGAAGGTTGGCTCTTCACGTTTAAGTTACGACACGGACTTACCAACCGTAAGACCCATGGCGAAGCTCTGGACGCTAACGACGAAGGAGTAGAACAGTTTCGGCAGAAGGTGAATGACTTGATTGATAGGGAGGGCCTCACTCTTGGTCAAGTTTACAAAGCTGACGAAACTGGCCTATTTTATCGTTCAATACCCACAAACACTCTCGCTGAGAAGACGGAGAAGCGTTTACCTGGCCCTAAGCTCTCGAAGCAACGTGTGTCTGTTTTGTGCTGTGCCAATGCTAACGGCATGCACTGGCTCAAGACCGTTATTGTAGGCCGTGCAAAGCAGCCTAGGTGCCTTCGTGGGTTAATGAATGCCCTTCCTGTCGTGTGGTATCATTCTCTGAAGGCTTGGTTCACAACCAAGATCTTCAAGAATTGGTTCCACCAACACTTTGTTAAGGAGGTCATTCGTTATAAGACGGAGACACTGAAAATCCGACGAGACCAGGTAAAGGCCCCCCTGATTCTTGACAATGCACCTGCGCATCCGTCAGACAAGGAGCTGGTGGCAGAGAATGGTCGCATCAGGTGTATGTTTTTGCCACCTAATACAACTGCTCTCATCCAACCAATGGACCAGGGAGTGATTGTGGCAACGAAGAGGCTATACCGACGGAAGTTTTTGGACGAGGTGATGGTTGAGGACGAGGACGATCGCAGGGAAGGACGTGACATGCGAGGACAAAAAACACTCGAAAACATTCGCCGATACACCCTCAAGTCTGCCATCTACAACTGGGCAAATGCATGGAATGAAGTCTCTGTCAAGACTTTAGAAAATGGTTGGTCTCGCCTACTTCATGGAAGTGACGTGGTGCACGATTTTCTGGGTTTTGACGTGGATGACTTTCATGCAAGGTTTCGTACAGGTGGAGACGATGTGGATGTCGACGAAGTGTGCGAGTGGTTGGATGACGACGAGGGCGATCCTGGGTATCAGATCATGTCTGATACCGAGATCGCATCTACTGTTGCTGGTCCCGGTACCCAGCAGGAAGATTCTGACGAGGACAGCGATGATGATGAGGACTCCTCACAGGTTGCAACTGCCCCAACAATCCCCAGGCTGAGCACAATCCGGCACTATGTGGAGTTCGTCCTTGACTACCTAGAACACCCGGACTGCGACAGAGAGATGGGGTCATTGGAATTGGCGAGTCAAGTGCGAGGTTTCAGGCAACGCATCATTAATCGTCAAAATCATCGTCCTCTGCGTCAATCAACCATTGAGAGTTTTTTCAGGCCAGTCAACCCTGCCGTCGTCCACTCTCGCTCCACACCATCATCTCACGAAGACAGGCCTTCTAGCTCCGATCCACAGCCCAGCACATCAGGCACGGCTGAATCACCACTGGATGCTAGTTTGCGTCTATCTTCGGAGTCCTCTGTGGTGGATAGTGTATCACCACGTCGCACCAAGATGCCCCTACGCCGCCTCCGTCTGTTCATCTCGGACTCTGACAGCGACTAAATTCTCCAGGGATTGTCACTAGACCACACGGGAATTTACTGTTGTGTACAGTGCAGTGAAGTGATGTTATTCCAGTTATAAAAAAAAAAAACCTTGGTGAAAGTGTTGGTGAGAAGCGCTGGTGATTCTCAGTTGGAAAGGTGTGTCAGGTGCAACGTCTTCCGGTCAGAGTCTGAGATGATAGAGTGGGTTATTACATCAGGACGGCCGCTTTTTGTTCGTAAGTACCCTAACTTCATGCCTAACCTGTTTTCATCATGCTGTACATATGTTAAAAAATTACCAAAAATGTTAATCATAATGTCCTGCTTGCAATTTAACTTTTCCATGCATGGTTCTTAAGTAAAACAGCTAGAAAAAAGGTGGAAGATGTGAATTTCATGTCCGGTCCTAACCTAACCTAACCTATGGTTACCATAAAGATTTTCATGCCTAACCTGTTTTCATCATGCTGTTAATGTGTTAAAATATTACCAAAAATGTTAATCATGATGTCCTGCTCGCAATTTAATTATTCCATGCATGGTTCTTAAGTAAAACAGCTAGAAAAAAGGTTGAAGCAGTGAATTTCATGTCCGGTCCTAACCTAACCTAACCTAACATTGTGTTAATCATAATTTCCTGCTTTTAATTTAATTCTTTCATGCATGGTTATTAAGTGCACCAGCTATGAAAAAGGTTGAAGCAGTGAATTTGATGTCCGGTCATAACCTAACCTAACCTAACCAAACTTTAAGTTAACCTAACCTAACCATTTTTCTGGTAGCAATTAACATCATTTACTGTATTTGATGCTTTGTATCCAATAATTTAGTGCATAAAATGTGAGAAAAGATGATTTCCATGTCCGATACTTACTTATACTATGCTGGCAAGTTCTGAGCTCCTATGACTCACTCACCCCTAAATCATCATTTTTTGGTTAAAATTCAATAAATTCATGCTATATGTGCATTATTTATGTGAAAAGAGACCTAAATAAGTGCTATACATGTCCACCAGGGAGGCAGGAAGGTAGTTTTCTGATTTAGGTTAGGTTAGGTTAGGTTAGGGTCATGAAAAACCAGTGCTGGAGCTTCAGGACCAATATCCGGACAAAACCAATATCCGGACATGCCTTTGGCTCTATTATGTCGACTAATGGAGGGATTACTGGTATTATTTTTCCTAATACAGTACTTAAAAACTGCCGCGCACGCGATGTACATGTAAACAAACACTGACGCAGTCTATCTATCTATCTATTGCCAGACGCCATAATCCCATAAGGGGTGGCCATTTGACTTTGAGTTATCTGTTTTACAGGGAGGGGCAATAACCCTCCACCAACCCACTTGCTGACACGTAGGGGGCATGTATGGTTTGGTTATATGGTTACCACCCAGCATTGTAAATGGTTTGTTGGCTTACAGGAAACCATTTGGCTTGTCACTCAATGTAAAGCCACCTGTAAAGGAAAGAAAAGCAATAAGAAGTGACAAGAAAGATGGGAGAAATAGGAGGAGAGGAGGGCAGGCATGGAAAAAGAATGATAAAGGCTAAGGAAGAAATGAATGGGTTATCTGAAAGACTTCTTGTTGATGCAAACTTAAATGATATTAAAAGGTATAAATAACATACGAGAGACTGCTCTGGTGCAAAACAGCATATGAGAGAATGTATGAGAGAAGGTTAATATAATATGCAAAATAAATCAATGAGAAAGAGGTGCTCTGAACCCTTAACGCACAGAATACAGATCTGTACTGTGCTCTTACTTGTGGTGCCTGTATGGTGACCCCTGCAGTGGTGCTCTCAAACACATGCTCGTACTCCCCAGCATAACGTGACACATCTGTAGACGTGCCACCCATGTCAAACCCAATAACTGGACGGCATCCCAGCTTCTTGTAACTGGTCATGGCATAACCTACAACTCCACCAGCTGGCCCAGAAAGAATTGCTCGGGAGCCGTTGAACCTGGAAGAGAAGACAAACTAAAGAAATCAACAGGAAGATATATGAAGAAGCACTGTAGGCTACACTTAAAGTGAATAATTCGAACTGCAGCAGATTGTGCATTAACTACCATCATAATACATGCGCTTGCTTCCATATTCACAAAGGGTGATGAGAAAAAAAAAAATCTTCAGATGGTTCAGATATTTGGGATGCTTTTGGATAAATCTATTATGTTAACCCCTTTAGCCCACAGACGTTGTAATTTATTTTGGTTATTGCCATGATGTTATTTAGTTCATGAGTGACTCCTCAGGGTGAAAGGGTAAAAAAAAAAAAAAATCACACATAGCCCCTTCAGCCTGAGAATGTACTTTGTAATTTCTTCTTGCTAATGCCAGATGATTAAATTCAGCTCAGGAGAAACTCCATGAGGTGAAAACTAAGATAATTAAACTTACAAACACTGGTTTGGCACCCAAACAAAAAAAACTTCAATGATACACATCTGACTCACCTGTTCATCTGAGTCAGTCCTCCATCACTCTGCATGAACAGCACATTCACACCTTTTAATTCATCCTTGAAACCACTGGCAAACCCCTGTAAAGATGATTTGCATTGTACTGAAGGATATATGGCAGCATTAATGCAAATTACATAAAACTAGATCAAGTTCTCAAGATCCCCTACTATGCCAATACTGTAAAGTCTAACCAGCATATACAGGTATTAAGCCTCCATGTTATTAGATAAAAGTTTCTCATGAACATATTAGTGCTGTAACTGACACAATTCACCGAAACATTACATCGCCAACATATACATTTTTTTTCGATACCGTGCCGATACCAATTTTTACTGTCGATACTTGGATATCAGAAACAGACAGAAGAAACATTAAAAAATCTTTTACCAAAGATTTGGTTCACTGTTTAGCCTGATTCTTTGTGACCGAGTGTTGTTACCCTGACACTGTCTTGCAGCCTAGTCAAGAAGAGTCTGACAGAAAACTATTACAGTAAACTCTCAATTATCCATCGTAATCCAGCCAGGCCCTATGCCGGTTAAAGCAAAATGCTGGATACTGCATAGTACCCCCACCCCACTGGCTCAACATTCAGCGCCATGCAAGATATTGTGTTACTATCCGTCCCACCCCTCTATCCTAAAAACTTTCTCATGAGTAAAGATGAAAGCTACGCAAAAAATACAATACAGTATTGATACAATACAGTACTACTGTACATTACAATCTCAGATAACCGAGAAGCTTGAGGAATTTACCTTCCCAGTTGCTTAGTTTTCCGAGACAGTTGATATATGCTCTTATACATAGGCTACATCACTGCGGTATATACAATACCACTCGTATCGTGGGCCACACAAACAATTCCATTTGAAACATAACCCCCTCTTAAACACAACCAATAGACATAACACACACGATTGCAGTGTCTTGCAAGAGTGCACAATGTGCACAGTAAATTCATTTTTTGTTAAACATGATTTGTTATTTTATTCATGAAAAAAGGAAAAATAAACTAAAGAAATTTTGAGCATTTATTGGTGACCTGATGATTAGGAAAGAAGTGTTGTACAGTAGAATTATCATGACTCCTTTGCCCAGTTGTGTATGGCAGTGGCCCACCAATTTATTGCTCAAATGTGTTCTAAGATGAATTTATACATCATCTTAGAAAGCATTTGCACTGGCAGAGATGATAATATCTATGTGATAGAAAGGAAGGTTTGCTTTGTTGGATAAAATTACTGTACATGAAATTCATATGTACTTACTGCATTATCTGCAAACCAGCTGAATGGAAAGTGAGGGGTGGAGAAAGTCAGTCAGGCAAGGTATAAATATGCAGGCCGCAACCCTATACTCAACTGTGAGCAAGGGAGTCGTGATATTCTTCTGTACAACAATTCTTTCCTGATCATTAGTTCACCAATAACTGCTCATGATTTATTTCTTTGGATTATTTTTCCATGCTATTTGTAAGTATTTACTGTATTATCTGCAAAACAGCTAAGCAAATGAGGGGTGGAGCCACGGTCGTTTGCATAACTCTGAGCAAGGGAGTCGTGACAATTCTATTGTACAACACTACTGTACTTTCCATATCATCATTTCACCAATAAATGGTAAAGATTTATTTTTTTCTTTATTTTTCCACGTTTTTATGAGTAACACTTAACAGAATGGACATGCCAAGATACTGTCTTGTTGGTAGAAAACCGTATGTGTACCACACACTTTTCGCCGATGAAGACAATGCCTTTTTTTCAATGCATTTAACTGTAATTGCTTTTCTTGACCCTCTACCCTAAAAACTTTCCCATAAGTAAAAGATGGAAATTAAGCAAAATACAATATAGTCTTGATACAGCACAGTATTACTGCACATAGTGTACTATGTACTCACTAGTGATGGCATCCATGGAGGGTATTGTACACCATGCAGTAAAGTTTAGTCCTCTTAATCCTGTGTAGTCTAGTGGATATAATTATGTGTCCAGTAATTTTAGAATTACAATAGAGTACTGAGACATGAGGCATTATGAGACCACAAGCGTTGCAACAGCAAGCAAGGCATGGGAGTCAACCGAGTAAGTCTTAGCACCATGGTTTTGCCACCACATGGTCACAAGAGTAGAATGCAAAGATACGTTTTCACCGAACGAGATACATGAGAGACAGAGTGTAGGCTTGGCACACTGGGGGCCGTTCCAGCAATGAATTCTGATTGGCTGGCATGTTGCAGGCATTCTCACTGGTTGGTGCATTGCGTGGTTTTCCTGGATGTCAGTTGGCTACTGCGAACAAGCAGCTGATATGCGTCACATCCCAATACTGCATAAAACAATCATTTACTTCCCATTTCAGTGCCAGATATTGCATAATTTGCTGGATATTGCTTTAATAGAGCTGAGCCAACAGCACCGGATATTGGATTGGGCTGGATATTGCCATGATGGATAACTGAGTGTTTACTGTAATGGTTTAGAATAATATGTGGGTAAGTGGGGGGAGGGGGAAATCAGGGAGTTACAAGTGAGGTATACTGTTTACCTGCGATGTGGAAGTGTGGTGGCCATATGGGTTTACGCACAAAATGGTGTATAAATGGGCAAGCTGCACAAAACCACTAGTCCTTACATTTCTTATTCAGACATAATATTTACAGTTGCTCTTTTCACTGTTGTCTACATGAAAGTGATTACTGCACATAATAAAAAGAGAAGGCAGTAGATGGGGAAGTAAGGGGACAGTAACTCTGACACAAAGGGATGAATGACATCTGGTAACTTCGCTGAAACTTGATTTCTACAGAGAAACAATCCTACAGATAACAGAAAAGTGTTACATACAGATCTTGCCAATGCTTCTTCATTACTACACTATGCTATCAATCTATCTATTGCTACATGGCTTAATCCCATAAGAGGTGGCCACAACAAACCGCCTCCAAGTCATCTTGTCCCCCGCCACTTTGCCCCCCTCCCCCAACACACGCTCTTCCCTCATATACCTCTCCATTTCATCTCATTATTTCATCCTTGTCCTCCCCCTCCCTCACTTCCCCTCCACCTCACTCACATATACACTCCTCATTAGTCTTTCACTCTCCATCCTCTCTACATGGCTAAGCCACCTCAATGTATTTTTCCTAACACTTTCTATCACATCCACATCCATACCACAATTCTCCTTCACATCCTCATTTGTCAGTCTGTCTTTCCATATAACTACACATGCTCCTCTAAAATAACTCATTTCTACTGCTCTCACTCTTGACTTGCATCCTTCCAACAAGGTCCAAGCTTTGCTTCCATGTGTTAGGTTTGGTATCACTTTACAATACTATCATGCAGTGACTTTTTTACTTCTATCCTCACTTCCTTATGTCTTATCACTGCTTTCAAAGAGCCATCAACCTTTCTTCCCTGTTGTGCTCTGTCAAGCACTTCATCCTCCAGACTTCCATTCTTACTCATCATACTACCCAAGTATTTAAATGAACTCACATTTTCCATTTCCTTATCACCCAACCTCACTATGCATTCAGCAACTTCATTTCTCTTGAGGACAACAACTTTACTCTTCCCTATATTCATCTTTAGATTCTGATTCTTACACACTCTCCCAAACTTACTCACCATGCCTTGCAATTCCCCTTCATCTTCATTTACTAATAAAGTGAGTCCTCGATAAACAAAAGGGATAGGGACCCTTTCGTAATTCGAAATTTCATATAACGGAAAGATTTTCCCCATTGAAATACAGTATACATAGAAATTTGGGGATGCATTCCAGGACCCCCCTCGGACCCCACACCTAAACTTTACTCCTACTATTTTGAAGTAATACCTGTAGAAGTAGTGAATGAGGTGGCCATTTTCCTGTACATTTTCTTTTTCTTGGTCACAGTCCCAACTGTGGAAACTGCAAGGCCTAAAGCACGCCCAATCTCCAAGACTCCCTGCCCCTCCTCGTGGCAACTTATCCATCCATCCATCCATCCATCCTTCATCCAATCCTATGTTGCCCCACAGAGAAGCGTAAGAGCCCGGGGCTAGGCAAGTTGGTCCTGACATTTAAGATGAGACTGACCAGCCTCACTCACCCCTGAGTGGCATTATGTGAGCAAAAAACCCCCAAAACCCCATAGATATAAACCTTCATCGGCTCAATCCAAGTGGAGCACCGTAATTACCACGGCAACTTATAATTTCCAATTTCCTCTCCAAAGTTAGAGTATGGTGCTGCTGCTTCTTTGCAGCGGGCTCCACCGATGCTGGAGATGATGCAGGGCACTTGGGAGGCGTGTCTAAACAGTTCGAAAAGATGTAGAGCTGCGAAAATATTCTTACCTACAGCGAAGCTGCAAGGAGGGACGTAGACTCGGTTCCGGGACAATTCGCCGCCAGACAATTCCCCGTCAAAACATGGATGATTCCCCATCAGGACAATTCACACCCAAGATGATTCCCCGTCACTATATAAATACAGTAATCTCTCTACTTTCTGGACGACCACTATCCGGTTACACCACTGTTCAGTCATCGTAGGATGATGTTTGAACCCCCCCCCCAAAAAAAAATCTGGATTTTTTCGACACGTAAGGAAAGATTTAAGAAGTGGAGAGATGGTGTGGGATACAAGGGCTTAAGGGTAAATGCAGATCAAACAAAAGTGATGATACCTAGGGTTGGTGGCGGTACAATCAGAGGAGGGGGAGAGTGGCCATGTGCAGTTTGCCACATGGGTGTGGGAAGTAATTCCATCTTGTGCAGTGTTTGTGATAGATGGGTGCACAAGAGATGTAGTGGTATTAAAGGTAGACTGCGAGATAATGCTGATTTCATGTGTGCAGTGTGTCGGGGAAAGCTTGTGGAGATTGTTAGGCGTGAGAGGGTTGAACTTGCTGGCGAGTCTCTTGAGTGTGTGGAGGAGTTTTGTTATCTGGGAGACATGTTATGTGCCGGAGGTGGGGCTGGAGTTAGCTCAGTTGCTAGAGTGAGAAGTGGTTGGAAGAAGTTCAGGGAGCTGTTGCCTCTCCTGACATTGAGAGGACTCTCCTTACGTGCTAAGGGGTCTTTGTATGCAGCATGTGTTAGGAGTGTGATGCTGTATGGTAGTGAGACCTGGGCAGTAAAGGAAGAGGATAAACCTGCGAATATCCTCTTCCTTTACTGCCCAGGTCTCACTACCATACAGCATCACACTCCTAACACATGCTGCATACAAAGACCCCTTAGCACGTAAGGAGAGTCCTCTCAATGTCAGGAGAGGCAACAGCTCCCTGAACTTCTTCCAACCACTTCTCACTCTAGCAACCGAGCTAACTCCAGCCCCACCTCCGGCACATAACATGTCTCCCAGATAACAAAACTCCTCCACACACTCAAGAGACTCACCTGCAAGTTCAACCCTCTCACGCCTAACAATCTCCACCTGCTCTCCCCGACACACCGCACACATGAAATCAGCATTATCTCGCAGTCTACCTCTAATACCACTACATCTCTTGTGCACCCATCTATCACAAACACTGCACAAGATGGAATTACTTCCCACACCCATGTGGCAAACTGCACATGGCCACTCTCCCTCTCCTCTGATTGTACCGCCACCAACCCTAGATATCATCACTTTTGTTTTATCTGCATTTACCCTTAAGCCCTTGTACCCCATACCATCTCTCCACTTCTTAAATCTTTCCTCAGCCTCCCCTTCATTCTCAGCAATCAACACCAAATCATCAGCATACAACATCTCCCATGGGAGTCCATCTCTGAAGTCACGTGAGAGGGCTTCAAGCACCATGATAAACAACAAGGGACTNGTTAATACTGGGGGAGGGGTTGGGAGGGGTAGACCGAGAAAGACATGGGACGAGGTCATTAAATGTGACTTGGGGTAAGGGACTGAATAGGGAGGCTGCCAGAGATCGAGCAGCGTGGAGAGCCGCCATTAGGTGACCAAGGCCGACACATGCAAGCATGTTGGAGCCTTCAAAAAAGAATCGAAACGAAAGTTTGAATTTGGCGCACGGAGCAGAATGGCCTTGTTTGCATTCACATTCCCACTGTCTCCCCCTCCCGCCACTCTGACAGTTGTCTCTGAACTGCTGTGAGTTTTTGTTTAAATAATCATAATTCACAGTGCTAATGATTAAGTGCAGTTCAACATTGGATTACTGTACATGCTTCAAGAACATTTTCACCACTGTCAGAGCTTTAGAGGTGGGATAAACAACCACCACGGACATGTAAGTACACTGTCAGCTGCCAAATATTATCCATAATCACTTCTAAATCCTCATTCTCTGGTTACATTTCATTTACTTCATGCTTTGTGTCCCATATTTAAGTCCACAGGCTGTGAAAGAGGTGATTTTCTCAGTGATTACCATGTCTCTTACATACATTCACTATCTAGTCAACTGGTGAACATTTTTGCCTTACTCGCCTCTAAATCATACTTTTTCTGGTTACATTTTATTTACTTCATGCTTTGTGTCCCATATTTGAGTGCACAAGCTGTGAAAGGTGATTTTCTCAGTGATTACCATGTCTCTTATATACATTCACTATCTAGTCAACTGGTGAACATTTTTGCCCTACTCACCTCTAAATCATAATTTTTCTGGTAACATTTTATTTACTTTATGCTTTGTGTCCTATATTTGAGTGCACAGGCTGTGAAAAAGGTGATTTTCTCAGTGATTACCATGTCTCTTACATACATTCACTATCTAGTCAACTGGTGAACATTTTTGCCCAACTCACCTCTAAATCATAATTTTCTGGTAACAATTGATTTATTTCATGCTTTGTATCCCATATTTTAGTGCATAAGAAATGAGAAAGGGTGATTTTCTTAGTGACTGCCATGTCCAATACTTACTTACACTATGCTGTCAACTTGTTAACACCTCTGCCTTATGCTCCTCAAAATCATCATTTTTTGGTTAAAATTCAATTAATTCATGCTTTGTGTCCATTATTTATGTGAATGGGGTCTTAAATAAGTGCTATGCATGTCTGGTAGGGAAGTAGGTAGGCAGGTTTCTGATTTAGGTTAGGTTAGGTTAGGGTCAAGAATGACTGGTGCTGGAGCTTCAGGGCCACTATCCAGACAAGACCACTTTCCGGTCATGCTTTTGGCTCTATTACAACAGATAGTGGGAAGATTACTGTATACTTAATATTAACTGATTAATACTACAATAACTAATTTCATGGGGAACTATCAAGGTCTATGTTCATTGAATAGCATAGGCTTTGAATATTATTTATAATCTGCACTTGTAGTCAATAATTAACTTCCTTCTGTCTTGCTGTAGTCAACTTTGAATTATACTTTGACAATTCCCATAGCTGTCTTCAGTAATTTTTACTGTAATTTTTGGATGCAGTAGGTTGAGACTGATTGACTGGCTGAAAATGTAAATGTAATATGAAGATTATTTGTATAATTTTACAGTACAGTATGTCTATTGATCACATGAGGTTATTAGGCATTTATATAAATGCCGATGTCTCATATGTAGCCTTATGTTAAATGATGAGGTGAAACATCGTACATCACCTGATTCACGTTTCAGTATAATGTAATTATATTTTTTCCATTAATATCAACTATCTGATGCCATATTTTACATGTATTATAATAAGAATAAACCACCAGAGTTAGGGAAATAACAATTTGTTGGAGAAGAACAGGGAGGTTTTAGGAAGGGAAGAGGCTGTGTAGATCAGATATTCATTCTTAGATCTTTAGTGGAAAAGTTTCTAGAGAAGGGAAAGAAGTTGTATGCAGCCATCATAGATCTGGAGAAAGCATATGACAGGGTGGATAGACAAGGATTTTGGAAAATATTAAGAATATATGGAGTAGATGGGAAGTTGTTGAAGGCCGTGAAGAGTATGCATGAGAGTGCTAAGGCTGCAGTGCGAGTGGATGGCGAACTGAGTGAATTTTTCCATTTGAAGGTTGGATTGATATAAGGATATGTCATGTCTCCATAGTTGTTCAATCCATATATTGATGGGGTAATAAAAGAAATACAAGGTAGGGCAGTGGATGTTGGAGCAGCCCTAGTGAGAGAGGTCAGTGTTTGGAAACTCCCTGTACTGTTGTCTGCAGATGATACTGTGCTGTTAGGTGAAGATGATGGGTAGCTGCAAGGCTTGGTAGATGAGTCTGGGAGAGTGTATAAGAAATGGAATCTAAAGGTGAATGTAGGGAACAGTAAAGTGATAGGTCTTCGAGAGAAGTGAAGTCAGTGAATGTACAGTGAGACTGGATGGGGAGGATGTGGAGAATGTAAGTGCATTTAAGTACTTGGGTAGTGTGATGAGTAAGGATGGAAGTTTAGAGTGTGAAGTGCTTGAAAGCGTGCAGTACGGAAGAAAGGTTGCTGGTTCCTTGAAAGCAGTGATAAGAAACAGGAAGGTGAGCATGGAAGTGAAAAAGTTGCTATGTAAAAGTACTGTGATACCAACTCTAACATATGGAAGTGAAGCTTGGACCCTGTAGGAGGGACAGAAGACAAGAGAGAGAGTAGTAGAAATGCGTTATTTGAGAGAAGCATGTGGAGTCACGTGGAGAGATAGACTGACAAATGAGGAAGTGATGGAGCGTTGTGGTGTAAATGTGGATGTGATGGAAAGCGTTAGGAGAAACACATCAAGGTGGTTTGGCCATGTGGTGAGAATGGAGACGAGAGACTGATGAGGAGAGTGTATGTGAGTGAGGCAGAGGGGCGAAGAGGGAGGGGGAGGCCGAGGATGAGGCGGAGGGATGGAGTGGAGAGGTATATGAGAGAGGAGGGTGTGAGCTGGGAGCAAGGCAGTGAAATGGCAGGGGACAGAGTGACATGGAGGCGATTTGTTTGTGGCCACACCTAACGGGATTACGGCATCTGGCAATAGATAGACAGATAAGCCACCATCACCTTTATGACTCATATAACTTGAAAACTAATATACTTGCTAAATTAACTGATATGTAAATAAATGAAAGGGAATCGTCCTGACGGAGAAAAGTCCTGACGGCAAATTGTCTCGTTATTGTTGTGAAAGCGAACTGACCTAACGGCCAGTTGTCCCGAAACCGTGGACACAACTGAGAAGCACGCAAAAAATTGTTTACCAGAGAGGATTTAATTAGTTTCCTTGCTGCAAGCGACCACAGCCCATTTTGAAATTTTTGTATTTCCTTTCGTATCGTTTCTCGTATCATCGAGACAGATACTTTCGTATTGTGGAATTTGTCCTATATTCATCGCTTTCGTAACATTGATAATTCGTACTTCAGGTTTTTGTTTATCAAGGACTCACTGTACAGGAATTTTCCATACGCTGCTCTCTCTCTTTAGGGCCGTTCCAACATCCACTGCCCTACCTTGTATCTCTTTTATAACCTCACTCATATGCAAATTGAACAACCATGGAGACATGACAAATCCCTGTTTCAATCCAACATTCAGACAGAAAAATCCACTCAGTTCACCATCCACACGTACCGCAGCCTTAGCACCGTCGTACATACTCTTCACAGCATTCATTATCTTCTCACTGACTCCATATATTCTTAATATTTTCCACATTCCTTGTCTACCCACTCTGTCATATGCTTTCTCTAAATCCATGAAGGTCACATACAACTTCTTTCCCTTCTCTAGAAACTTTTCCACTAAAGACCTATGGATGAATACCTGATCGACACAACCTCTTCCCTTCCTAAAACCTTCCCATCCTCCAATAATTCTTCTGTTATTTCTCTATTAATAAGTATCCTACTGCATGCTTCTCCTATTACACTAAGAAGACAAATGCCCAAATGATTTTCACACACTTCTTTTTCCCCATTTCCGTTGTACAGGGGAATAATTATGCTTGACTTCCAATCCTCTGGGATCTACCTTCCTTCCAGGTTAATCTACACATCTTCCACATCCATTCTATTACTATCTCTGCCATGCTTCAACATTTCACCACACACTCCATCAATTCCTGAGGCTTTCCCCATTTTGATTTTCTTCAATGCTTCCACTACTTCCAACTTACTAATCTTTTCCTCCCTTCTCCAGGGGAAATAGCAGTCAGATAGATTATTTTCTGGTCAGGAAGGTTGATAGGAGGTTACTGAGAAATGTTAAAGTTATAGGAAACGAGGAGTGTGTGCAGCAACACAAACTATTGATTTGTGACAAGGTGCTTAAAGAACAAGTGATGAGAAGGAGGACATACAGTATGTACCTAGGAGGAAAATATGGAAGCTGGGAAACCAATCAGTAAGGGATGCCTTTTATAGTGAGATGAGGAGAGTGGTGGCTGAACAGGGAGCCATAGATAGGGGCATTAATGAACAGTATAGAGCCAGAACAACCTCTTGAGAGTTACTGATGCAATATGCGGTTGGACAAGAGGCCCACCAAGACATAAAGTAACTTGGTGGTGGGATGAGGGTGTAGAAGCCGCAGTTACGGAGAAAAGAAGACTTTTCTGGGAATGGAAGAAGGGTGGTAACAGGGAGGAGTACTTGGCTGCCAAGCATAGGGCTAGAAGAGAAGTATACAGGGTGAAGTCTGAGTCACAGAGACTTTTACTTGATAATCTAAATCATGGGGAAAGGAAAAATACGATTTTTAGGGTGGCAAATCACGTGAAGAGGGATAATCAGGACATTGTAGGTGAGCAGTGTGTGAAGAATGATGAAGGAAGGGTAGTGGTGAACAGTGGGGATATTAAAGATGCATGGAGAGAGCATTATAGCCAGTTGTTGAATGAGGAGTTTGACTGGGATAGCGAAGGTTTGGAGCCAGCAGATCCAGTGTTTGGCCCTTGGCCTTTGATTGGCACTGCTACTGTGAGTGAGGCAATTGGCAGGATGCAGGTGGGGAAGGCGGCAGGTGTGTCTGGACTGACTGCTGAAATGTTGAAGGCCTCAAGAGATACTGGGGTAAGGTTAGTCACTGACCTGATAAATATGATTATATATGAGTGTGTTGTCCCAGATGATTGATTGGCTGAAGAGTGTAATTATAAATTGTAAATGTGTACAATGGGAAGGGTGATGCCCTGGAAAGGGGAAATTACAGAGGTATAAAGCTCTTAGATCAGATAATGAAAGTAATGGAGAGAGTTCTAGAAGGTATGATTAGAGAAAGACTGAATATTGATGAGATGCAGTTTGGGTTTATGCCAGGCAGGGGGACCACTGATGCCATATTCACTGTTTGACGGGCTCAGGAAAAATATATTGGAAAGAAAAGGGAACTGTATTTTGTTTTTGTTGATCTGGAAAAGGCCTTTGACAGAGTCCCTAGAGAGGTGGTGAAGTGAGCGATGAGAAAGCTAGGGTTGGAAGAGTGGCTGGTTAGGGTGGTTATGGCCATGTACGTGGGTGCTCGCACCCAGGTAAGAGTGAACAGAGTTTTGAGTGATGAGTTTTCTGTGAATGTTGGTGTGCATCAGGAGCCAGTTTTGACTCCCTTGTTGTTTATCATGGCACTTGAAGCCCTCTCACGTGACTTCAGATATGGACTCCCGTGGGAGATGCTGTATGCTGATGATTTGGTGTTGATTGCAGAGAATGAAAAGGAGGCGGAGGAAAGATTTAAGAAATGGAGACATGGTATGGGGCACAACGGCTGAAAGGTAAATGCAGATAAAACAAAAGTGATGATATCTAAGGTTGGTGGCGGTACAATCAGAGGAGAGGGAGAGTGGCCATGTGCAGTTTGCCACAAAGGTGTGGGAAGTAATTCCATCTTGTGCAGTGTTTGTGATAAATGGGTGCACAAGAGATGTAGTGGTATAAGAGGTAGACTGCGAGATAATGCTGATTTCATGTGCGCGGCGTGTCGGGGAGAGCGGGTGGAGATTGTTAGGCGTGAAAGGATTGAACTTGCTGGTGAGTCTCTTGAGTGTGTGGAAGAATTTTGTTATTTGGGAGACATGTTATGTGCCGGAGGTGAGGCTGGAGTTAGCTCGGTTGCTAGGGTGAGAAGTGGTTGGAAGAAGTTCAGGGAGCTGTTGCCTCTCCTGATATTGAGAGGACTCTCCTTACGTGCTAAGGGGTCTTTGTATGCAGCATGTGTTAGGAGTGTGATGCTGTATGGTAGTGGGACCTGGGCAGTAAAGGAAGAGGATATTCGCAGGCTTAAACGTACAGAAATGACAATGATTAGGTGGATGTGCGGTGCGTCCCTGCGTGCAAGGCCTGGGGGGGCTGGGTTTACGATGGAAGAGTTGAGAGGTAGGATGGGACTAGAGTGTATTGGTGTTGTGATGAGGAGAGGTAGGCTGAGGTGGTTTGGACATGTGGAGAGGATGGGGGATGATAATTGGGTGCAGAAGGTGAGAAGTGTTAATACTGGGGGAGGGGTTGGGAGGGGTAGACCGAGAAAGACATGGGACGATGTCATTAAGTGTGAACTCAGGGTTAAGGGATTGAACAAGGAGGCTGCCAGTGATCGAGCAGCATGGAGAACCGCCATTAGGCGACCAAGGCCAACGCATGCAAGCATGTTGGAGCCTTCAAAAACGAAAACGAATAGTACTAAGTCTGTTCTTCGCTCTGCTAAAAATAATTTCATCCGTGCTAAATGTTCAAAACTCTCCAACTCGAATTCTTCTCACTCCTTTTGGCACCTTGCCAAAACCTTTCAAACAACTTTACCTCATCATCCTTCCCTCCTCTTTTCTACTCTGATGGCTCTGTAGCTATTTCTTCTACTGATAAAGCAGATCTCTTCGCTCAGACTTTCTCCTCCAATTCTACCTTAGACGATTCCGGTGCTGTTCCTCTATCCCTCCCCCCCCCTGACTTCCTCATGACTGACATTAAAATTTCTTCAGCTGATGTATTTTCTGCCATCACTGACCTCAATACTAACAAGGCATATGGGCCTGATGGAGTCCCTCCTGTTGTCCTCAAAAACTGTGTTTCTGTGCTTACACCCTGCCTAGGTAAACTCTTTCGCCTGTGTCTCTCAACTTGTACCTTTCCTTCTTGCTGGAAGTTTGCTCTCATTCAGCCAGTCCCAAAGAAGGGTGACCATTCCCAACCCTCAAACTATCATCCAATTGCTTTAACATACTATATCTCAAAAGTTTTTGAGTCAATTCTTAACAGAAAAATCTTAAAGCATCTTTCCTGTCACAACCTTCTTTCTGATCGTCAGTACGGGTTCCGTCAGGGATGCTCCACTGGCGATCTTCTCACCTACCTTTCAGACTCCTGGTCATCTTCCTTTCGGGACTCTGGCGAAAGCTTTGTCATTGCACTTGACATTTCAAAGGCTTTCGATCGAGTCTGGCATAAATCTTTAATTTCCAAACTGCCCTCCTAAGGTTTCTATTCTTCTATCTGTGCCTTCATCTCTAGTTTCCTTTCTGGTCGTTCTATAGCCGCTGTTGTAAACAGCCATCGTTCTTCTCCCAGACCTGTCAACAGTGGTGTTCCTCAAGGCTCTGTCCTATCTCCAACTCTCTTCCTTTTATTCATCAATGACCTTCTCAGCTGTACATCTAACCCTATCCACTCATATTCTGATGATTCCACCCTTCATTTTTCCATTCGGTTTCCACAACGTCCATCTCAGCAGTTACTTCAACAAAAAAGGGATGAGGCTATGGCACACCTAATGTCTGACTTGGCTCGTATCTCTGATTGGGGTAAAAATAATCTTGTTACAAGTATTTTTAATGCATCAAAAACTCAGTTCTTACATTTATCAACCCGACAAAATCTTCCTCAGGATTACCCACTAATGTTTAATAATGTCCAGCTCAATCCTGCTTCATCCTTGAACATAATTGGGGTTTCATTCTCTCGGGATCTGTCTTGGTAAGAACACATTACATCTCGTGAAATCTGCTTCCAAGAGATTAGATGTGTTAAGCTGATTCCGAACTTTCTTTACCCCTGCACAGTTGTTGACCTTGTACACGGGTTTTAATCGCCCGTGTATGGAGTACAACTCTCATGTGTGGGGAGACTCCCCACATGCAGCTCTTCTCAATAGGGTGGAGTCAAAGGCTTTTCATCTCATTAACTCTCCTCCTCTTACTGATTCCATTCAACCTCTGTCTCTTCGCCGCACTGTTGCATCTTTATCTCTCTTCTATCGCTACTTCAACAGTCACTGTTCCTCTGAACTGTCTGCTTGCATCCCTCCACCTCTACGACGGGCACGTAGTACAGTTGCCTCATAGAGTTCCAATACCCCCTGTGTTACCTCCTGTCAAGATGTGGCAACATCGCAGTAGTAGTGTAACTATCTATGAATGAACGGCCATTGGTCTTGTCAGAACGGACGTGAGTGGTTGGTATGTATTCCAGACGCCATAATGGCTGTTTATATTATGTAAATAGGGGAGTGACTATAATATAACCAGAAACAACATTTATTTGGCTCATGCAAATAAGGAGTACCAATACGAATATAAATGCAGCCAAAATGACAAAAGATATATTGAACGTTGTCGCAGTTATAGTTATCATACATCAGCCACCCTAAGTTTACCTTTACGAGTGAAATATTAGCTGTGTCTCGTGGATCTCGGTATAGGACAGCTTCAGTGCCTTTATAAATCACTGAAAATATGGAATCGCGAGACGCAGAAATTAATATAGACTCTTATCGTTATCAGCACCCCTATCACTATCCCCCACTATATCACACTTAATAACTCTCCCGACCCAACCTGCCCCCTCTTTACATCAGTAAACAAGCTTGGCAAAGGGGGTCGGTGTATGTCGTCACTCAGAATGCCAGTATGATAATAATAATAATAATAATCATAATAACAGGTATCATACACCTTACACCTTATCAGTTATACTCGTAAGTGACTCGTGTCTCGCTGCGCATGAGCCCCATGCGCTATTTGTTAAATTCTAACAGTTTCTGAAATACGGTATTGTCAGTAAGTCTGTATTTATGTATTTATTTTTAAACAGGCATACGTTGTATTCATGACGTAAAATCCCGCACCAGAAACCATACGCAACTAATCTGAACACCCAACCAATTTATTGGTGAAACATTACAACCCCTGGTTCGGTCACTGGCAGGTGTATCAGATATTGCAGTTAATACCCAGTAAAGTGAACACACGCAATTTAATTAATGCATATTTTATATATACATCCGCTTGCAAAACCCAACAGTATAGCGTTATGAACTGGTCAAAAATCTTGCATTTTATAACGTGTATAAACTAGTTATTCTGCAGCTACATTTATATTACTGCGACTGCTTCATCTGTTGACCACAGGTGTTGTTTCGTAATTATTGCACCTAAGCCTCTAAGGTTTAATAGGATAAAGAGGGAATGTAAGGGTGAGTAATAAATTTACACAGTGCTTTCCTGGGATCTGATGTAGAGTTATTTATTGACGAATACATTGATGCTACAGCTGTTGAACTTAAACATTATCCCTAATACTTTGTCCAGCCACCATCATTTGCAATAACATCTTGCAATCTGCTCTGCATGGACTTGGTATACACCACCTCAGTCTCTCTCTCTCTCTCCCACTCCCAC
>JAGKTI010000044.1:85057-96261 GCA_018397915.1 Birgus latro | reverse complement strand
CTGCAGCCTCAAGTTTAGGCAAAGATGATGTGTCCATACTACGCAGCTGCCGCTTCATGTGCGCCCATAAATTCTCAATGGGATTGATATCTGGGCTGTTTCCGGGCCAATCTCGAATAAAGGGAACCTCACAGTCTGTTAGCCACTGTTTCACTGACTTTGCAACATGTGCAGGGGCAGAATCTTGCATAAATACTCTTGCCTTGGTTTTATCAAAAGAGTCACTTAAAACATCACATAAGAGCTCCAAATAATTGTTCTGGTTCACTTTTTCATTTGCAGGTAGAATTACCAACCTACCAACACCATAATATGTAAAGCAGCCCCAAGCCATGAGTGAGGCTGGGTATTTAACAAACTTGGAAGTGTACTTAGGATCCAGGGGGTCACTGCCTGGTTTGCGGTACACTCGTGATGAAGGGGTACCAGTGACAGTAAATGTTGACTCATCACTCCAAAGCACAGTTTTCCATTGCTCCTCACTCCAGGCAAGATATTTCTTACAAAAATTTACTCTCTTTTTCTTCTGAAGTGCAGTTAGCAGTGGTTTTTTACGAGCACAAAAACTCCTGTAGCCCAGATCGTCATGCAACAGCTGCTGCACACTTCTGACAGACACATCTGCCAGCAACTGTGGGTTCTTTTCTTTTAAATCCCGTGCTGTTAGCCTTGGATCCTTGCTAACTTGCCTTGAGATCAGCTGACGGGTCCTGAAGGTTGTCTTACGAGGTCTCCCAGGCTTGGGAAGTGGAGTGGGAGGAATGGCCTCCCCACTGTCCTTGAACCGCTTCACCAGTCTCTGCACTGTCCTCAGTCTAACACCATCTGATTTGCAATAAATGGGAGTTTGTGGCCAGCTTTGTATAAAGTAATCACTTCCACACGTTTGTCCTTGCCTGTGGTTACTTTAGGCATGATGAGAATGTGGTAGGTAACCAAATAACTGTGTTATTTGAGACAAAACATGCCCTCGTGGTGCATCACACACAGAGACAATCCTCCTCCTGTGGCTGCCCAAACATTACTGAGCCTGCTCCTGTGGTGCCAAACCTATCAAGCAGGGATGCCAGCTCCCGTTGAAAAAGCGTCAGCTCATTTCGCATCACAGGGGAGGGTAGTATTGACCCTACTTCACTTAATGCGAAGAAGAATGACGTCGGCAAAAAAAGTCAATACTTTCCGTGCCTACTGTATACAGTACTGCATTTACTATAGAGTACATAGAGCTCATTATGAGATACTGCAAACCATGAAAACCTAATGATTGGGCAATTTCTTAAGAATTAACACATTCATAAAGTAACATGATGGTGGGATGAGGGTATATAAGCTGCAGTCAACTAGGGAAAAAAAAAAATCAGGAATGGAAAAGGGGTGGTAACAGAGAGGAATACCTGGCTACCAAGCGAAGGGCTAGAAAGACGATATACTGGGCAAAATCTGATTCTCAAACACTTTTACTTATTAACCTACATAGCACTGAAAGGAAAAATATGGTATTTAAGGTGGCAAAGCTGCAAGGCTTCATGGATGAGTTTGGAAGAGTGTGTAAGAAAGGCAATCTAAAGGTGAATGTGGGGAAGAGTAAAGTTATGGTCTCTGAGAGAAGTCAGTTAATGTACAGTGAGGGTGGATGAGGAGGAAATGGAAAATGTGAGTGCATTTAAGTATCTGGGTAGTGTGAAGAGTAAGGATGGAAGTTTAGAGGGTGATGTGCTTGAAAGGGTACAACAAGGAAGAATGGTTGCTGGGTCCTTGAAAGCAGCGATAAGAAACAAGGAAGCGAGCATGGAAGTGAAAAAGTTACTACAAGACAGAATTGTGATACCAACTCTAACGTATGGAAGTGAAGCTTGGACCTTGTTGAAGGGACACAAGTCAGGAGTGAAAGCAGTGGAAATGAGTTATTTGAGAAGAGCATGTGGAGTCACATGGAGAGACAGACAGACAAATGAGGAAGTGAAGGAGCATCGTGGTGTGGATGTGGATGTGATAGGAAGCGTTAGGAGAAACACACTGAGGTGGTTTGGCCATGTGGAGAGGATGGAAAGTGAGAGACTGACGAGGAGAGAGTATGTGAGTGAGGTGGAGGGGGGGAGAGCGAGGGGGAGGTCAAAGATGAGATGGAAGGATGGAGTGGAGAGGTATATGAGAAAGGGGGGTGTGATCTGGGAGCAGGGCATTAAAGCGGGAGACAGGGTGACATGGAGGCTATTTGTTTGTGGCCATCACTTACGGGATTAGGGTGTCTGGTAATAGATATACATATAGAAAGCAGATAAAGAGGGAAACAGAGATATCATAGGAGAGAAATGTGTGAAGAATGACGAAGGAAAAGTAGTGGTAGACAATGAGGGTATTAACCCTTTGAGATTCTGATGAAATGTTCTCGCTTCATTTCAAATCCAACCTCAGAGATTCTGATGACATGTTTACGTATCATTCTATACTTTTTTTCTATTTTTTAAAATAACAAAACAAAGGAAGGAAAAACAAAATGAATAAAAAAAAAAATCCAAACACCAGATTACTAACATCCTCCATTCATAAAATATCTGTAACAGTTGGACTCGAACAGCTGTAGGATGAAGTCTGGGGGGAAACAAATCTGAGGAAGTGAGTTCCAGAGAGATAAAGTTCGGGGAATAAAAGAATTCTGATAGGCAGAAGTTCTGCAAAATGGCTGTGTGACATTCCAGCCATGAGTGCTACCAGATGCCCATTTACCACGAGGGAAGGCATGGAGAGGTGGCACAATGGATGCAACTTCGTCTGAGCATTTGCCATAAAAATATCTGTAAAACAATGTAAGGGAGGCAACATGTCTTCTTACTTGTTGGGGAGGTAGTTTATTTATAATAGTAGGGTTATTAATAATTCCAACAGCTTTGTTCTGAGTTTTGTCTAGTTGTGTTAATGCAACCTCTCCATATCCATTCCACAAGGGTGAGCAACAGTCAATTAGAGAGCACACAGGACTCTTATAAATCATAGCGAACTGCTCGTCAGTGAAGCAGTTATGGACTCTGTACAATCATCCAAGTTTCTCTGAGGCAGTTTTAGCAAGTGATCTGACATGAGAGGTCCAGCTGAGGGGACTGTTAAGTGAGACACTGAGAATTTCAATACTTTTAGAGATGGGAATATTAGTAGCGTGTAAGGTAACATACAAATCTGGCAATATCTGTCTATTACTAAATTTTATATATTTGATTTTACTAGCATTAAATGAGACAAGGTTCTTTTGTCCACATTCACTGATTGTAGATAAATCTTGATTTATGGAGATGGCTGTACTCAGTTGAAAGTTAAAGATATTAGACTTTGCAAATGGGTGTTTGAGTGTGAAAGAACTGCGAAGTGTTGAGTCATCTGCATATGAATGAATGGGGTTGTGGGTGACAGATGAGAGATCATTAGTATGAACCGGGAACAGGGTTGGTGCCAGAACTGATCCCCGTGGCATGCCGGTGTTAACTGGGTGGAAATTGGAATATACATCATCTACTTTTACTCTTATTTTTCTGTCACTGAGATATATGGAAAGCAGAGGAACAAAAGACGTCAGTCCATGGCAAGGGAGTTTGGACAGCATGGAACGGTGCCACGCTCTGTTGAAAGCTTTAGAAATATCTAGAGCTACTGCATGAGTTTCTCCATGTTGGTCAATTGATTGATGGATGGTATGAATCAGGAGACTGAGTATGTCAATGGTGGATCTTTTGTGGTAAAAACCATATTGTCTATCACTAATTAAGTTGTTGGATTCAAGATGTTTAACTATGTGCTAAGTAATTAAAATTTCAAATACCTTACCAAGAGAAGATGTGACAGCTATTGGTCTGTAATCAGATGGGTCAGAGGAACTTCCTTTCATTGGAATTGGGTGGATATTGGCTTCTTTCCATGAATTAGGGAATGAAGAAGTACATAAGCATAGTCTGAATAATTTAGCTAGAACAGAGGCAAGTTCTGGGGAACACTTTTTCAAAACAATTGGAGGAATTCCATCTGGGCACAGAGCTTTGTTGGTTGGTAAATTGTCTAGGATGGATTTTATGCATCTTGTCTGTATTTAAAGTGGAACAATTTTGGGAGAGTCAAGTTCTAGTACTGGGATGTTCTGGCTGACTTCCTCTGTGAGAGAATCTCTTGGAAATGTACTGGCAAAGATATTCGCTTTCCCACACGGGTCATTTTCTAAAATGATCACCATTAATCGCGTTTATGCGTCATAACAAAGAGACTCAAGCATGATGCCACAGAATGTTGCTCAATGCGTGGCGGGTACTGGAGAGCTGGTCAGACTCATGGCTTTGTCTCTATATTACTTTATTCATGGTGAATGGTGAATATTTGCCAAAGTTCAACTCATTATTTTGACTTTATATCATCTTTGCTTTCCTTTTTTTAACATAGTGTACTGTGATAATGTACAACCATTCAGATTTGAAATGGCGCCAAAACAAGCAACCTGTTATGAAAACTACATTTACACAGACCAATCAAAGAAAAAAATCGCTAAGCGAATACGCGGCCGAGAATCATATAAAATTGTGCATCTTTTTTCTTTCACTTTACCGTGCAGTAACATGCATAAATTGCCACAAACTATATATCATTATAAAAGTAATTTATTGTAGTTTTGCATGGATTAAACAAGATTTGTATATCTTTATCATTTTCTTTTTTTTGCTAACTTTTTCTACAGCAAAGTATAAAATTATTGGTTTTCACCTAACTTCAACTTGTCATTTTGATATCTTATTCCCTCTGTTTTCCTTTTTTGAACATACTACGATAAGGTACAACCCAGCTTCAAAATAACACCACAACCAGCACCCTATCTTAAAAAGTGTATTTACACTGACCAATCAAAGAGAAATCTCACAAGGCAAATATGTGGCTGAGAATCACAAAAAAAATTGTGCTTCTTTTTCCTTTTGCTTTACCATGCAATAAAATGCAGAAATAACTATAATCTACATATCACAGTAAAAGTAATTTATTGCAGTTTTGCATGGTTTAAACCAGATTTATATATCTTTATTTTATTTTTTTCCCAAATATTTTTCTACAGCAAGGTAAAAAAAATTTTGTTTTTTTGCCTAAATTTAACTCATCATTTTGACTTTTCATTATCTTTGTTGTCCTTTTTAGAACACACTATGATAAAGTAAGACTATTCAGCTTTAAAATGACACAAAAACCAACATTCTATCGTGAAAGGTGTATTTACATGGAGCATTTAAAGTAAAATATTGCAACACGAAGATGTGGGTCAGCGCGACAGAGGCTGACTCTAGCACAGACATAATCTGCCGGGCCCAGAAACCTGAATGGGTTAAGGACGCCTGAACGAACATTATAACCAGTCCTGAATGAGAAGTTTGTTCAAAACATGGCAGGTTTGGAATCAACGGATCCATTGTTTGGCCCTTGGCCTTAGGCTGCTGCCGCTACTGTGAGCAAGGCAATAGGCAGGATGTAGTTGGGAAGACAGTAAGTGTGTCAGGGATGATTACTGAAATGCTGAAGGCCTCAGGAGTTATAGGAGTAGGTTTAATTACTGATTTGATTAATCTGATTATATATGAGTGTGTTGTCCCAGATGGCTGGCTGAAGAGTGCAACTGAAAATGTGTATAACAGGAAGGGTGATCCTCTGGAAAGAGGAAATTACAGAGGCAAAAAACTTTTGGAGCAGATAATGAAGGTAATGGAAAGACTGCTAGAAGTTATGATGAGGGAAACAGCAAATACTGATGAGATACAGTTTGGGGGTGTCCCAGGCAAAAGGGCCACTGATGCCATATTCACTGTTCAACAGATTCAGGAAAAATATATAGAAAAGTGAGCTGTACTTTCTTTTTGTTGATCTGGAAAAGGTTTTTGACAGAGTCCCTGGGGAGGTGGTGAATGAAGTGGACAATCAGAAAGCCTGGGATTGAGGAGTGGTTGGTTAGAGTGGTTATGGCTATGTATGCAGGTGCTCACACCCAAGTGAAAGTGAATAGAGATTTAAGTGATGAGTTTTCCGTGAGTGTTGGAGTGCATTTGGGTAAGTCTTGAGTCCTTTATAATTGTCATGGTGCTTGAAGCTCTCACATGACTTCAGAAATGGACTCCCATGAGATATGTTGTGTGCTGATGACTTGGTGTTGATTGCAGAGAATGAAAGGGAGGCAGAGGAGAGAGTTAGGAAATGGAGCAACTGAATGGGGTACAAGGGTTTGAGAGTAAATGCGGATAAAACAAAAGTGATGATATCTATGGCTGGTGGCAGTACTGTCAAAGAAAGAGGGAGTGTGGCCACATGCAGTTTGCTATAAGACTGTGGGAAGTAATTTCATCTTCTGCAGTGTCTGTGATAAGTGGGTGCATAAGAGGTGTAGTTAGTGGTAGGAGAGGTAGCCTGTGAAATAATGCTGATTTCGTGTGTGCAGTGTGTCACAGACAGCATGTAGAGATTGTTAGGAGAGTCTCTCGAGTGTGTGGAGGAGTTTTGTTATTTGGAGGACATGTTGTGTGCTGGAAGTGGGGCTGGGGCTTGCTCTGTGGCTAGGGTCAGGAGTGGCTGAAGGAAGTTCAGGAAGCTATTGCCTCTCCTAACACTGAGGGCTCTCCTTCCAGGCTAAGGGATCTTTGTATACAGTACAGCATGCATTAGGAGTGGAATGCTGTATGATAGTGAGACCTGGAGAGTAGAGGAAGATGATAATCATAGTCTCAAACTTACAGAAAAGACAATGATTAGATGAATGTGTAGCATATCCTTGTATGCATGGCCTGGGGGGGCTAGGATTATGACTGAAGAGTTGTGAGAAACGGTGGGACTGGAATGTATTGGTGCTGTGATGAAAAGGGGCACTTTGAGATGGCTTGTGCATGTTGAGAGGAAGGATGGGTGCGGAAGGTGACAAGCGTGAACATCAGGGGTTGGGTTGGCAGGGAGGCTGCCAGAGACTAAGCAGCATGTACAGCCACCATCAGGTGACACTTGCAAGCATGTTGGAGCCTTTACAAATTATATGTTTCATAAGGAAATGTCAATGTGCAACAATATGCCAGTGTGTAATTTTATGCTTGTTTAAGAGTGAATGCAGGTCCTTTGGGCAGTTTTGGGATAAGAGTAGGAGTGAAGCATGAATGTCGATAGCAGCCAAGATAAGCCACTTAGGGTAAGAATTACAGATAAGATAAGCAGTAGCAGAATATACGTAAGATTTCGTTTCACAGAATGAATGGAGTGTACAGAGAGTGATGTTGTGGGCAAATCATGAAAGCAGACAGGGCAGTATGGCCATGTCCACAGAATTATGGAAATGATGGAAAACAGGGTGGCAAGGAGAGTGAAAGTGAGACAGCAGGTGATGCTGAATGAGGATGACCTGAAGTAACATGAGTCCACTAATTTATTACCGAAAGAGACAGGAATGGAAGATGTATGGGTGAGAGAGCAAAAGATATATGTAAGGAAAGACACGTAGGAGAATTTTAAGCAATATGAAAATGCTGAGATCATACAATAATTTAGGCCAGACATGGACCCTCACAAGGAAGGAAGTGAGACAGAAAATGTGTGTGCATATATGAATGCTGTGAATAATAACCAAAGAAAGACAGATTAATGCAACAATGAATAACTTGAAAATTGTAAACAGGTAATACAGTGATGTACTTACAATTTACATCACTAAAAATAATCTGCAGTAATTATACATCAAGACATGCGCTACAAGTCATCGACAGGGAGACAGGACATTCATTACACAAGTCATTCCTGGAACAGATCACTGTGCTAGTTTAAGTACAGCCAGTCCTCACTCAGAGTCAATCACTTATGAAAGTCAAATTCATTTTTAGGTGTAACAACTAAAAGTGGGGTGTGTTTTTGGTTTATGACAGTAAGGGTTCTAGGCAAAAAATAAATGAATAAATAATAATAATAATAATTTCTGATTTAAAACCACTTCAAAATGAATCAAAAACCAAACTTTAAGTGAAAAATAAGTCATACTTCATAAACAACTTACTATGAGATAACTTTCAACAGGACTAACTGCTGAGTGTAATACAAATAAAATATATAGCAGCTAGTGACAGATGAAAGAATAAATGACCATACATGTCAAAGTTAACACTTGCTGAGCAGCAGACCTCATATGAGGCACAAGGAAAGTCTGCACAGGACATGATGCAAGCCTCATATGCAGTAGCTACAATTTACACTGGTTATAGAACAATGAAACAGGGGGAAGGCAAACTTCCTTATACAGAATCAGCATCGCACGGGTTAACAAGAATGCACTATTATGACAGTAAAAATTCAAAAACAGACAAAACTATATTGCAGCATTCTGGTAACAAAATAAATAACCATAGAAAATAAAAAATAAAACTAATGAAGGATTTCAGCTTAATGCAAGCCAATCATAAATAATGGAAGGATTCAATGTTATGGAAAAAATTATATACATAAATAGAAAGGCATTCCTGTTAGGGTATAATGATAAGACAAGTGCTGTATTCTTCAGAGATCAGAAGGCTTACTATGGTTCTTTCATTATTAGTGGCCCAGATTCTCATCCCCTTTCAGCTTAATTCAGAAAGTTGCAACAAAAAAGACAATGCTTCAGTTCTGCATGACTAGCAACATATTCTAGTACTGATCTCTTGGTATGATGGCAATTATAGGTCAGATCAAAGTAAAAAAGGGGGTTTAAAAACTCTTCCTCAGCAGTTCATCTTCAATATTACAACTTGGTATTCTCTTTATGTTGCTTATATCTTTTCAGTACCAACACAGATTGTATAAATACCACAGAAGTGAACATTAATATACTGTATCCAGAAATAAACTGGTACGGGAAAGGTGCCACAGAACTATCTTCCTCAGTCTGTATTTCCCTCTGAGTATGAACTCCAGGTTTTAAATGCAATGGGCTGTACTATAAAAACCATGAGTTCTGGTGGTTCAATGGCAACGTTCAGTTGTCAAATGTTCCTGAGCATTACTCATCCTTACTATAAAGAAGTCTGGGCCGCCAGTCCTGGCAAAACCGAGTTTGGGAGTTAGAAAGCCACGACAGTCGTTAGATTGGGCGAGAATGCACTGCAAGAGCACTAACAACATGCAAATTTTGAATGTTTCTACTGTTTAACCCATGGATTGCGAGCTACAGCTCAGGATGGGTAGCGTCGTGTTGCGAGCCACAGCTCAGGCTGGGTAGTGTTGCATTGCAAGCCACAGCTCAGGCTGTGCTGGCTGTGCATCACCGCTAACTACTCCAACCCTACGCAAACTTACGCATGGCGCTACGCAAAGACAGAGAGATTTTTTTTCTTTTCACCCTGGATGTTTATCTTCAAGTTTATAATAAACAAAAACTTTTTTTTTCTTTTTTTCACTACTTCCCTACATAAACCTATGCATGGCCCTATGCAAAGAGAGAGAGAGAGAGAGAGAGATTAGTTTTTTTTTCTTCACCAGATGGTGCCCTGGATTTTTATCAAGTTTATAATAAACAAAAATTTAAAAACTTTTTTTTTTTCATTTTTTGCACACCACGGGGTGGGATAAAAAATGGTAATTGTGCAATCCACAGGATAATAAACCAGAAACTTCTCTAACCCATTCTAGACTGTTATATTTATGTAGGAAATATATATACAGCAGTTGGGAGCATGGTAGTGAAATGGCAGGGGACAGAGTGACATGGAGGCAATTTGTTTGTGGCTACCCCGTTCAGGATTGAGGCATCTGGCAATAGATAGATAGACAGATAAAGTCAAAGGCATTTCCAGGTAGTGGCAATGTTCGATAGGGGGTTTTTCAAGAATTCTCCCCCAGTATCCCTGCTTCTCGTAAGAGGCGACTAAAAGGGTTGGTGGTGGGTTAGTGCCCCACCCCGTAAAAACAACTAACTAAAAATACGAACAGGAAGCCTCGGACCAGGACTGACCAAAAGTTGACGAAAAAGGACCAGACGAAGGACGAGATAAAGATTGCGACCTGGAATGTAAGGGGTATGAATGATGAGGAGAAAGAGAGAGAGATTGTACAGGTGCTTGAGAGTGCAAAAGTGGATATATGTGGAATAACTGAAACTAAATGGCGAGGTGAGTGTGTGAGAGAATAGGAATATGGATGGGGTGTATGCGCGGGAGTGGGTGAGAATGAGAGGGCGAAAGGGGGAGTGTGTATTGTTGTGAGCAACAGGTGGAAGGAGAATGTAAGAGAGTATGGATCAGTTGGGTCAAGGATTGTGTGGGTAAGAGTGAAAGTTGGACTACAAATGTGGGCAATTGTGTGCGTGTATGCGCCAACGCAATATCATGTAAGTAGAGTGAGAGAAGAGTTTTGTACTAATGTGGAAGCCTGCTTGGAAAAGTTTGAAAGGAATGAGAAAGTGTTTCTGATTGGAGATATGAATGGAAAAGTAGGGAATGAGAAGGTGGATGGAGTGGTTGGTAAGTGGGGTGTGCCTGCAGAGATGGATGAGAATGGCAGTGTTTTAGTGGACATTTGTGCTGGGAGGGGGTTGGTGGTAGTTAATACCCTCTTCAGGCACAAAATGATCCATAAGTATACATGGCGAGTGGTAAGAAGAGAGGACGGGGGAATGAATGAACAGAAGGCAATGATTGACTATGTGTGTGTGGATGAAAGGATGAGATGATGTATAATGGATGCAAGAGTATATAGGGGTTGAGGGAGTGGACTTTCTGACCACTATTTGGTGGTGGCCAGAATCAGAACCCAAACAAGATGGAGGAAGAAAAGAAGGGAAAGACAGGAGGAAGTATTTGTTACAAGGAGGGTAGAAAAGTTACAAGAGGATGGAATAAAGGCTGAATATAGAAGGGAAGTGGAGGAGCGATTGGGTAAATATAGATTGGAGCAGATGGGGGACGTGGAGGGTGTGTGCAAGGTATTCACAGAAGAAATCTGTGCAGCATGTGAGGTGGTGTGTGGGGTGAAGAGAAGACGAAAGGGGGTTCAGGGAACAGCATGGTGGACTGAAGAGGTGAGAGAGGCTGTGGCACAAAAGAAAGCATATAATGAGTGGATGAGGAACAGGGGCGACGAAGAAGCTGAGAGACGGACGAGAGAGTTATATGTAGTGAGGAGGAGAGAGGTGAAAAGATTAGTAAGAGAGAGTAAGAAGAGAGTGGATGAGGAATTTGGAAGGAATTTGAGTG
>JAGKTI010000044.1:36717-75418 GCA_018397915.1 Birgus latro | reverse complement strand
CCATAATTCTGGTGAAGTTTATTTAAGTTTTAAAATATTATTTTTAACAAATATGAGCCATAATTCTGGTGAAGTTTATTTAAGTTTTTAAATATTATTTTTAAAAATACAGTATGAGGAGGTTCATTCTGATTCTGAAGTTTAATACTGTGCTTTAGGAAAATAAAATGTCTTTGAACTGATAGTTTTTGTTTTTAGCCAATCGAAGCCACATAATTTTAGGAATGTGCCAAGTACTAGATGTAGCCGAACCATCCCACCCTTCTGCCCGAACCATCGCCACTTGTAGGGACGGTTCGGACAATTCAGAAGCTTGTGTTTTGTTAACTATAGCTTACAACTGAAAAGAGCTAAGGGTTTGATATTACCAGGCTGAAGACCCAAATGATGAGGCAACATTTTAGGATAAACACGATTACACTACTGCTTAAACCTGAATTTTTATATTTTCCAAAAAAAAAAGTGTCCAAACCATCACCGCTCTCCCCTAGAACCCTATGGTTAGGTAACTACCCTCCACACCACTTAAGGGCATGTGACCAGCCCACAATCCTGGTGACACTAAGTGACCCAAAAATCTCCGGCCACCACTTCGAGACACCAAACCTAAACATAACTGTCATCCAAACTGGTGATACTGGATCCCTGAATCACCAGACATCAGCTTAAGAGACAAGAGTGAGAGCTGAAAATGAAATAGTGCAAATATTACTCTGCTATCAACACCGGCCTGTAACATCCACGGGTGGTAACAAAAGAGCGGAGAAAATGTTGATAAAAATATACGAAATAAGAACAAATTTACAACACATACACAAAATTCTCCTAAAAGGATACTGAATCTAAACAGCATTTTAAAATAACTTATTGTGTTCTGTCAACTGTCCTGTCCAAAGGACAGCATCAGCCTGCAGTCCATTAGGTCTGTGTCCAGATGAGTCTGAGGTCAAAACAATGGTAATAAAACCTGAAAATGGAAACTGCCATTAGCAGCTTCAATAACTCACCACATGACAAGCTATCGCTGGACCTGGTGATTTCAATGCCTTTCATTAGTTAGCACTTCAAAGTGAAGAGCTGGTGTAGTAGGGACCCCTTAGAAAAGTGTCAAACGCATTGGACGAAGGTGAAAACAACAAAATCCTCACAGGGCCCAAACTACTACTCATTGACACCCTGGACAATCTCAGACACTAAAGGCCCAAGTGGGCCCATTGTCAATGAAGACCTGCTCTGCAACCCAAGCTATGTCCCAGAAAAATTTCAAGTCTATACCTTTAGTGGTTTCTGAGAATCCACGAATAGACTATTTTTACTGGTTTTTGGATGAAACTGGAAAATCCACACTGGAACTGGATGATACTGGGTCATATGAAGCTGCCAGCTGGGGGACTCTCATGGCCAAGTATGAGGGCCGTAGCTTTGAAATTGAGCAAATACAACCAATTTACTTCTTTGTAAGAAAAATAATAATATAATAATAATTAGTGGTAGGTGGGGGGCTCACTATCCACTCCCTCGATGTAGTGCTGCTCTTGGGTGACTGCCCTTTCCTCTTCCTTCTTTCCTTACGTCTTCTTTTGTCTTTCTTTCCTTCATTCTTTCCTCTTCCTTCTGCCTGTGGGTGACTCTACACTGAGTGACAAGACAAATGCTTTCCTGTACACCAAGAACCATTTACTAAGTTGGGTGGTAACCATATAACCAAATATAGCTGGGGGACTCATGGCCAAGTATGATGGTTGTGGCTTTGAAAATGAGCAAGTATGATTAATTTACTTCTTCATAAGAAAGAATAATAATAATAATAATAATAATAATAAAAGTAATACAGTAAAACCTCGATATAACGGACTTCAATAGACTGGAATTCGCTTTTATCGGAATCGAGGAGCTACCGGACTAAATTCTTATACAAAAAGGATGATAAAGCCATAAGCAGTTCAGACTGCCTGACCACTTCAGCTATGTTCCCCACAATAAGGTAAATAAAAAACATGGTTATCAGGGTACAGTACAGTTTTATTAAACAGTATTTATTAGACTAACTGATTATTGTATTGAATGTATAATACTGTACAGTACTGCAATGGTAATGAAAACAGTTTAAAAACCGTTGGTGTGATCCGGACTAATATCTGATACAGTAAGCCCTCTTTATTTTGGATCCTTATAACTCAGTTATCGGATAAATCATATCTTTTTGGACGTCGGACAAATAATTTTAAATTGGAGAGAAATCCTGTTTAACCCTTCGTTAGTCCTGTGGGGTATTGGTTAGTCTGGTGGGGTGTTACAACACCCCAATACAAAAATACATGTAGTGTTACTAACATGTAAAATATATTCATACTGCCACTTCAGCATATCTCTGCAATCACTAATGAAAAGACTGAATGCCTTATAGGTGGTGTTTATTAATTTATAATAAAATATAATAAATTATAATATCAGTAAAAAAATAACAAATGGACTCATATCTCACTTGTCAGGCAAACAAGCGCAGGAAGGTGGTAGCTCGATCGGTAGAGAGTTGGCTTGCGGTCCCGTGGGACCCAGGTTCGAATCCTCGCTGGTGCAGGGAACAGTTTAAGGATTTGAATTTCATTAAATCAGGCTTTACTGATCTACCAGTAGACCCGCCGACATGTCGTAAAAATAACCCCGCTAATACCAATACACCAGTCCTGTATGAGACAGCCCTAGCATGTATTCAATATGGACGGTGGGTGTTAAGCGCCGAAGTGGTGACATGTAGAGGTGTATGGTATGTAGGAGGACGACTGGGCCTTGATAGCAGGCTGTAAAGCGCCCAGAATCGGACACATAAAAAAAATAAATAAAAAAAAGGAAAATACTGTACATTTTGTGATTTTTAAAATCCTGTACACCAGGAAACCATTTACTATGCTGGGTGGTAACCATATAACCAGTTATGGTGCCTGGTGGTTTACTGGGTAATTAAGGCACTCCAGTTGGATTGAGCCTGTGCAGGCTTCCATATCCAAGAGATGGTTGGGGTTTATTGCTCGAGTAATGCTACTCAGGAATGACAGAGGCTGGTCACTCTCATCATAAATGTCAGGACCAACTTGCCTAGCCCCAGGCTCCTATGCTCCCCATGGGGCAACACAGGATTTGATGATGATGATGATGATGATGATGGTAATTCCATCCATACATCATCCAATCCTATGTCGCCCCACGAGGTGCGTAGGAACCCGGGGCTAGGCAAGTTGGTCCTGACATTTAAGATGAAAGTGACCAGCCTCACTTATCCCTGAGTGGCATTACGTGAGCAATAAACCCCAACCACCCCTTGGATATAAACCTACACAAGCTCAATGTGCCAGGAGCACCTTAATTACCCAATAAAACCACCAGGCACAATAATTTGGTTATAAGGTTACCACCCAGTATGGTAAATGGTTTCTTCGTGTACAGGAAACCATTTGGCTTTGTCGCTCAGTGCAGAGTTACCCATAGGCAGAAGGAAGAGGAAGGAATGAAGGAAAGAAAGACAAAAGAGGGAGTGTAAAGTCACCCACAGGCAGTAGAAAGGGGAATGAGTGAAGGAAAGAAAGACAGAAGAGGAAGGATGGAAGAAAGGAAAGGACAGACACCCAAAGCAGCACTACATCGAGTGAGTGGATGGTGAGCTCCCCCACCTACCACACTAATAATAATAATAATGATAATCCATCCATCCATCCATCATCCAAGCCTACGTCACCCCATGAGCTGCATAGGAACCCGGGGCTAGACAAGTTGGTCCTGACATTTAAAATAAGAGTGACCAGCCTCATTCATCCTTGAGTAGCATTACATGAGCAATAAACCCCAACCACCCCCTAGATACAAACCCAGACAGGCTCAATCCAACTGGAGCACCTTAATTACCCACTGAACCACCAGGTACCATAATTTGGTTATATGGTTACCACCCAGTGCAGTAAATGGTTTCCTGGTGTACAAGAAACCATTTGGCCTGTCAATCAGTTTAGAGTCACCCACAGGCAGAAGGAAGTTGAAAGAAAGAAGGAAAGAAAGACTGAAGAGGGAGTGCAAAGTCACCCACAGGGAGAGGAGGAAAGAAGAGAGGAAAGGGAAGACACCCAAAGCAGTATCACACTGAGTGAGTGGACTGTGAGTGCCCCCACCTACCAATGATAATAATAATAAGAAGAAGAATAACAATGTGGTCTTATTTAAATCATTCTTGCCACGGTCAGGCAATTTTATTCAGATGTGGATATGCTTTTTGAGCAGGTGGGGTTAGATATAGCCTTCACAATTCCTCTACTATGAAGCTCTCCTCCACTGAATAAAATCATATAGTAGCAATAAGAATAAATTATAAAAAATCATCATCACATGAGAAAGATTAACATTTAATATCGCACTAGAAATAAATCCTACACATACAATCTGGGACCAAAGTTGCATATGAGATAATTTCACCTTTTCTGTCTCACCTTCATCTCTTGGCTAATATACCTAAGCTGTGAGATGCTTCATATGTTCTTTTACAAAAAGATAAGCCTCTATGATATGAAATGTCAGGGTGGAACGTAACAGACATGCTGTAAGTAAGAGACAGACGCAATGGAAGAGCGGGCAAGCTTGTGCCCCTAATTGGCAGCAGTAAAAGTAAACTACACACAGACATTATCATACTACACAAGTTAACAAAGAGTATATAACAGAAATAAAACGTACATGTATGAATGCAGCAACACCACAGCAAGCGATGTTATTCCTTTCTTCAAGACAGTCATTAAATCCTGCCTTAGTTTACATTCATCCACTTCCTTGATCACAAGGAGATCTTCGCCAGTGGTCCCTTTCTGTACGTCCCACTGGTTATTTGAGGCTTCCATCTGCGTCACATCTTGTCGGGGAATAATGCGCTCCCTCACTTCCACCACCTCCTCGTATAAGACGTCTGGACATATAACTTTCTGCAAATCACAAATTGTTGTTGTTGCTGCTACCCCAGACTCACATGGACAAGAACCCACTGGACTGTAGGAAACTGGCCACTTTAACCAGATGCTCCCACAGATCTTTTGTTGAGGTTATTCTAAAGTGTGATTGTGTTCTGATGATGAGGTATATAAGATGAGTAACTACACTATGGTGTGGAAGACTGCATTACAGTGATGGCATAGTGGATTGTTTGCAAGATCTATTTCAAGTTGCTACTGAAGATGGGAAGGGATAACAAACAAAAAGTGGCTGTTGCTGTGGCCCTAAGTTCAACTGAATTGTTACCGATGGTCCGCAGGTGTGTCATCCTTATGTAGTCCACTATCCTGTCATGGGATATGGAAGAATGACAAAAAGTAAAATAATACAGTACACTAAATCCTCATTTTGACAGTGATCCTTCTCTCATCACCACCACCTCCTCATACATGATGTCTAAACACACCACTTTTACAAAAATAACAACAGACAATCCCATATTAATCCATTCAAGGTTCAATGCTAGGTTACCAGGGCCACAGTGCATTTAAGGGTACATGATCAAGCTACTTCCCTTGGTAGTATTACTGTACATGATCAAATAGCCCCCGTCACCTCTTTGGGGACTAAATGTATGCACGGTCGTCACTAGGAGTGAGGCATTCTAATAACTAATTCTCACTGTAAAGCAGCCCATTTTTTTTTTTTTTAGTTTCTTTTCTGCTACAAAGTCCACAGTAACTATTAATGAAAAAAAAAAAAAGTCTTTCTTTCTTTCATTCCTTCCTCTCCCTTCTGCCTATGAGTAATTGTGGGTGGAGAAAGTGACTCTTCCTCTGAGGAAAGTGACCACCTTGATGAGTGTCGATATTCATGCATCGGATGAGGGGGGGTGGATCATATGAGTCCTTCACTGTGCGCCCACGGTTTCCCCCCTGTACGTTCATCTATTTCCAAGTGACTCTTCCTCTGAGGAAGGTGACCACCATGATGAGTGTCGATATTTATGCATCGGATGAGGAAGGTGGATCATATGAGTCCTTCAATGTGCGCCCACTGTTTCCCCCCTGTACATTCATCTATTTCCAATGATGGGAATGGTTCAGAGGATACTGACAATCCTGGAGAGGGGGATATTGGCACGGATGAGGAGATGGAAGAGGAGGTAGGGAGCGCACTAGCGCTCTGTATATATTTATGTGAATAATGGATGCAGAAGTTTGTTTCATGATGAAATCAGTGCGTTATTTTTTATTGAAAGTTTTCGTGTATATACATACAGTAATCTCTTTATTATTCGGATGCCCATTATTTGGATCCCTCACTATTCGGACCTCGTGAGCTGTCCACCCCCCAAAATGCCCCCAAATTCGGAAAAATCTGAAAAAAATCCGATTTTTTGGGACCGCGTCAGTTTGAATTTCCCACGCGCACCGATCGGCTGTGTTTACGCGCGTGGTGCCTGTCTGTCCGTCCCATTTCCTGCTCCATTTCTGGCTCGTAAACACGCTCCGACAATGGCGGCCGAAGTGATTGGTTTTGTGGTGATACCCTATCTCCTGCAGGGCCTGATGCTGCTCTTTACCTTCTTCATCATGTGTGATGATGGCCCTGCCTCCTGAGAAGAGGAAGAAAGTGGTTCTGACTCTGGAGAAGAAGAGGGAAGGGTATTGGAGAAGGTGGACGCTGGGCGGCCGACATCACGGATTCGTTGTGAATTCAATCTCCCTCGCTCCACCTTGTTTGATATCAAGAAGTCCCGAGACAAACTACAGCAGTACATGGCTGATTTCGCTTCGAAGACCAAACGAAACGTGGAGAGGAAGGTGATGTTTAGTCTTAAGTATGCAGACATCGACCGGTCCATGCTGATTTGGTATCGACAACAACGTGCTGCTGGTGTGTTGGTACGTGGAACAGAGCTGAAAGCTGCTGCTGAGAAGTTCGCAAGGCCCCAGGACTCGTCACCAGACCACACGGGAATTCACTGTTATGTACAGTGCAGTGAAGTGATGATCCCAGTTATGCAAAAAAAACGTTGTGGAAAGTGTTGGTGACTGTCAATTGCAAACGTGTGTGTGGTGCAATTTCTTCGTGTCAGAGTCTGAGATGATAGAGCACGTTATACACCAGGACGGCGGCTTCTTTTTCTTAAGTACCCTAACTTCATCAAAATTCCTTGTTTTGTTCTTTCCATATCATTAGTTTCATGCATAAACTGTGTGCAAGAAGATTTCCATAATGATTTTCATGTCTAACCTGTTTTCAGCATGCTGTAAATGTGTTAAAAAATTTCCCTAAATGTTAATCATAATTTTCTGCTTTCAATTTTATTTTTTCATGCATGGTTTTAAGTGCACCAGCTATGAAAAAGGTGAATGCCAGTGAATTTCATGTCCGGTCATAACCTAACCTAACATTGTGTTAATCATAATTTCCTGTTTTCAACTTAATTTTTTCATGCATGGTTTTTAAGTGCGCCAGCTATGAAAAAGGTGAATGCCAGTGAATTTCATGTCTAGTCATAACCTAACCTAACACAACCTGACCATTTTTCTGGTAACAATTTACATCATTTACTGTATTTGATGCTTTGTATCCAATAATTTAGTGCATAAAATGTGAGAAAAGATGATTTCCATGTCCGATACTTACTTATAATATGCTGACAAGTTCTGACCACCTATGCCTCACTCACCTCTAAATCATCATTTTTGGGTTAAAATTCAATTATTCATACTTTGTGTGCATTATTTATGTGAAAGGGAACCTAAATAAGTGCTATACATGTCCGGTAGGGAGGTAGGAAAGTAGTTTTCTGATTTAGGTTAGGTTAGGTTAGGGTCATGAATGACCAGTGTTGGAGCTTCAGGGCCCAATATTCGGACAAGACCACTGTCCGGACATGCCTTTGGCTCTATTGCGTCGAATAATGGAGGGATTACTGTATTTATTATGATGAAAAAGTACAAATCACAGGAAAAAAATTCTGTTATAGTGGAAAATATAGTGGAGTGGAGAAACATAGCAGCTTTCGGACTGACTCTATTGGATATGAGGTACAGAACATGGTGAAAGTTTTTGGCACATCAGATTGAGCCAGGATTCCGGGGACTTGAATGGTGAGTGAAGGGAAGCATGGCCCATTGGATAAGGCATATTTGGGCTGTCTGGATATTGCCACTCCTCACCCTGCCCTAGGGTGAGAAAGGATGTCCGGACAATGATGATGATGAAGAGAAAGGGAGGAGATGGAGGAGGGAGGGGGGAGGAAGAGCAGTAGGACAAGCCTCACACCAGCGCTCTGTCTATATTTATGTGAATAATGGAAGAAGAAAGTTTGTTTCACGATGAAATCAGTGCCTTATTCTTTATTGAAAGTTTTTGTGTGTGTACATTATGATGAAAAAGTATGAATCACATGAAAAAAAAATCCTGTTATAGTGGAAAATAAAGTGAATTATGGATAGTACTGGATAACTATTTTGTACACAATATTATTATTTAAGTTTTATGTAGTAACAGTAGTAGTAGTAGTAGTAGTAGTAGTAGTAGTAGTAGTAGTAGTGGTAGTGGTGGTGGTGGTGTAGTAGTAGTGGTAGTGGTGGTGGTGGTGGTGGCCACAGCAGAAGCAGCAGTAGTGGTAGTCCTAGTAATGGTAATAGTAGTAGGTTTGGTGGTAGTAATAGTAGTATTTGTAGTAATACCCAGACTTCTAGTGGCACAACGGTGCTAGAATCGTACGACAATGCAAGCCAAACATACACCTCCGTGTGTGTGTATATGTGTGTGTGTGTGTGTGTGTGTGTGTGTGTGTGTGTGTGTAAGGCACTGGTGGAGGCATGGTGGCGAGCAGAGCCAACCTGCCGCAAGGTTGTTGCTATAGTAACCGCACTCACGCCCCACTTCTGAAAAACCTACACAGAAATTATGTCTGTGGTTGACTGAAGTCTTATTGTGAAGGGCTAGTATAAGTCTTATTTGTGCCACCACATCTCAGCCACACATACAGACACGAGCAAAAACACACCAAAGGTAGCCCCAAATCCCCACTTTCTCTTTCTGACTACACGCATTCACGGACAATCTGGAGCCATCAACTTGACGTCTAAAGATTGTTGAGTTTTATGAAACTTAGTTTTTTATTTTTGGTTAAGAATTAGCTGAGATATGAAGGTTTAAAAAAAGGTGATTTTTTCTGAAATGCCCAGCTAGGAGAAGGGTAAGCAGAAATATATGCTGTATGCCATGGGTTAATTTAACCTGACAAAGTTCCTCAACCTCTTTCATTACACTTTCAACTTGATATGACAAGCTACAAAGGACACTCATTCCTGACTCAAAACTAAGGCTTACTGAATTTCAAGTAATCACAGCTTAGTGTTTACACCATAAGAGTGGCCCAGTTCTGTCTGATAAAAACAACCAACTACAGGCTACATTACTGAAAACGACACCAAAGAACTTACTAAATCAAAAATGTTAGGTCGGCTCTGGTTACCAATGTGCAGAAGGTCCTTAAAGCCCTCTGTGATTGCCAGCGCCATTTTCTCTCCCTTGCGTTCCAGCAATGCATTAGTGGCCACGGTGGTACCCATGCGAATCCATTCAATTTTTCTTGTATCCGTGGGTGCAGTTCGTGATATTCGTTCTCCTGATTCCTGCAGTGATAAAAGAAAAGCAATAAATTATTACACACTTCATTTACCTACCTGTCTATCCATCTATCACCATATAGCTTAATCTCATAATGGATGGCCACAAATGAATTTCCTACACACCACCCTGTCCTCCGCCAAAAGACTGCCCTTTCTCCAATGCACACGCTCCTCTCTCCTATACACCTGTACCTCTCCACTCCATCCCTCCACCTCATCCTCAGTCTCTCCCTCTCCCCCACTTCACTCATACTCTTTCAATATGTTTGCATTCTCCAGCTTCCTCATGTCAGGCATGAGCAAGCTGAATATAACAATAACTACTGTGCATACATAGCCTACTCCAATGACCTGTGACAGCAGCTATGCCTCAGAATATACTGTACAGTAATTCTTTCTCCTTAAGTGACAAACAAAGTGGAATACAAAATTAACCTTAGATGGCTTGTAATGAGAGATACACACACAAAAAATAAAAATAAAAAATTTGCAATTGGTTAGGTCTACTACACAGAGTTAGGATTCATCAGGGGTTTGGGTAATGAATAATGAGTGAGTGAATGTCTGGCCCGCTGCTTATTGCTCAGAGAGCAAATATTATCACATTAAAGTCTACATTTACTATGCAGTGTTTCAAAAGCTGTGTCTGTGTATGTCTGCTTGATATTACAGGTATTAGGTATGAGCCAACACAATGTAGTCTGACGCTAGTAGATGATGGGACATGCCCAGTAGCTACCTTGTGCTCACAAAACCCTGGTATACTCCTCTCTCTGTATTTTAGCCTAAAACTACCACCTCTCCATCTTGATTGAGAAGTGACTTGGGTGTCTAGGCATCTCAACTTGTGTCTCCAGGCCATGTGGAGAGGATGGAAAGCAAAAGACAGATGAGGAAGGTGTATGTGAGTGAGGTGGAGGTGGGGAGAGGAAGGGGGAGGCCAAGGATGAGATGGAGGGACTGGATGGAGGGGTATATGATAGAGAGTGGTGTCATCTGGAAGCAGGGCAGTGAAATGACAGGGGACAGGGCAACATGGAGGCAATCTGTTTGTGACCACCGCTTACGGGATTAAGGCATTGGGCAACAGATTAATAGATTAGGCACACACCATAATATATCTCCACTATTAGGTACACACCTTTATATATCTTCTATTACTATGGGTCACAAAAATATTGGTGCACAATATGCGTGAAACATCTGGGACCACAGAACAAAGGTCACTAAAATATTAGAGTCCGACCTACCACACGCTGATAGCCCTGATGTTGGGAGGTGTCACACATCATCAACTAAAAATATCCTCTTGCAAACATACAGTAATCTCTCCACTATCCGTTGTAATGGAGCCAAAGCCATGACCGGAAAGTGGTCTTGTCCGGATAGTGGCCCTGAAGCTCCAGCACCAGTCATTCCTGACCCTAACCTAACGTAACCTAAATCAGAAAACTACCTCCCTACCGGACATGCAAAGGACTTATTTAAGACCCCATTCACATAAATAATGGACACAAAGCATGCATTAATTGAATTTTAACCAAATAATGATGATTTTGAGGTGGGTATGGCAGACATGTTCACAAGTTGACAGCATAGTGTAAATAAGTATTGGACATGGCAATCACTAAGAAAATCACCCTTTCTCACATCTTATGCACTAAAATATGGGATACAATGCATGAAATAAATAAAATGTTACCAGAAAATTATGATTTAGAGGTGAGTTGGGCAAATATGTTCACCAGTTGACTAGACAGTGAACGTATGTAAGAGACATGGTAATCACTGAGAAATTCACCTTTTTCACAGCCTGTGCACTCAAATATGGGGCACAAAGCATGAAGTAAATAAAATGTAACCAGAAAAATTATGATCTGGAGGTAAGTTGGGCAAATATGTTCACTAGTTGACTAGATAGTGAACGTATGTAAGAGACATGGTAATCACTGAGAATATCACCTCTTTCACAGCCAGTGCACTTAAATATGGGACACAAAGCATGAAGTAAATAAAAATGTAACCAGAGAATGAGGATTTAGAAGTCTATCTATCTATCTATTGCCAGACGCCTCAATCTCGCACAGGGTGGCCACAAACAAATCGCCTCCATGTCGCTCTGTCCCCCGCCATTTCACTACCTTGCTCCCAACTCACACCCCCCTCTCTCATGTACCTCTCCACTCCATCCCTCCATCTCATCCTTGGCCTCCCCCTCCCTCTCGCCCCCTCCACCTCACTCACATACACTCTCATCGTCTGTCTTTCACTTTCACTCCACATCCTCTTCACATGCCCAAACCACCTTAACGTGTTTCTCCTAACGCTTACTATCACGTCCACAACCACATCACAACGCTCCTTCACTTCCTCATTTGTCTTTCCATGTGACTCCACATGCTCCTCTCAAATAACTCATTTCCACTGCTTTCACTCTTGACTTCTGCCCTTCAACAGGGTCCAAGCTTCACTTCATATGTTAAAGTTGGTATCACAATACTGTTATGTAACGACTTTTTCACTTCCATGCTCACCTCCCTGTTTCTTATCACTGCTTTCAACGAACCAGCAACCTTCCTTCCCTGCTGCACCCTTTCNCCCATCCAATCTCACTGTACATTCACTGGCTTCACTTCTCTCGAAGACCATCACTTTACTCTTCCCTACATTCACCTTTAGATTCCGTTTCTTACACACTCTCCCAAACTCATCTACCAAGCCTTGCAGCTCCCCTTCGTCTTCGCTCAACACCACAGTATCATCTGCAAACAACAGTAAAGGGAGTTTCCAAACACTGCCCTCTCTCACTAGGGCTGCTCCAACATCCACTGCCCGACCTTGTATCTCTTTTATAACCCCATCCATGTACAGATTGAACAACCATGGAGACATGACACATCCTTGTTTCAATTCAACCTTCAAATGGAAAGATTCACTCAGTTTGCCATCCACATGCACTGCAGTCTTAGCACCCTCAAACATACTCTTCACTGCTTTCAACAACTTCTCATCCTCTCCATATATTCTTAATACTTTCCAAAATCCTTGTCTATCCACCCTGTCATATGCTTTCTCCATATCCATGAAGGCTGCATACAACTTCTTTCTCTTCTCTAGAAACTTTTCCACTAAGGATCTAAGAATGAATATCTGGTCGACACAACCTCTTCCCTTCCTAAAACCTCCTTGTTCTTCTCCAACTAATTCCTCTGTTATTTCCCTAGATCTGTCAATAAGTATCCTACCATATACTTTTCCTATTACACTGAGAAGGCAGATGCCCCTATGATTACCACACACTGCTTTTTCCCCTTTTCTTTTATACACAGGAATAATTACACCTGACTTCCAATCCTCCGGGACTCTACCCTCCTCCCACGCCAATCTGCACACCTTCCACATCCATTCTATTACTATCTCTCCCCCATGCTTCAGCATTTCACCACATACTCCATCAATTCCTGGGGCTTTCCCCATTTTAACTTACTTCATTGCTTCCACCATTTCCATCCTGGTGATTTCTTCCTCTCTTCTCACAACCCTCCTTCTCCCCGCCATTCCCCAGCCACTTATACTTGCATTACTTTCATTCTCTATGTTCAACAGTTCATTAAAGTGTTCTCTCCATCTGATTACTTTTTCTCCCTTCTCCACTAGTAATCTACCATTCTGATCTTTCACACTCCAACTGACTTCGTTGGCACCCTGTCTAGTTCTCTTTACCTCCTTCCAGAACATTTTCTTACATTCCCTCCACTTTGCACTCAAATTCCTTCCAAATTCCTCATCCACTCTCTTCGTTCTCTTATTAATCTTTTCACCTCTCTCCTCCTCTCTATATATAACTCTTTCTTCTGCCTCTCAGCTTCTTCAACGCCCCTGTTCCTCATCCACTCATTATATGCTTTCTTCTTTTGTGCCACAGCCTCTCTCACCTCTTCAGTCCACCATGCTGTTCCCTGAACCCCCTTTCGTCTTCTCTTCACCCCACACACCACCTCACATGCTGCACAGATTTCTTCTGTGAATATCCTGCACACACCTTCCACGTCCCCCATCTGCTCCAATCTATATTTACCCATTCACTCCTCCACTTCCCTTTTATATTCAGCCTTTATTCCATTCTCTTGTAACTTTTCTACCCTCCTTGTAAGAAATGCTTCCTCCCGTCCTTCCCTTCAACTCCTCCTCCATCTTGTTTGGATTCTGATTCTGGCCATCAAGTGGTGGTCAGATAATCCACTCCCCCAACCTCTATATACTCTTGCATCCATTACACATCTTCTCATCCTTTCATCCACACACACATAGTCAATCATTGCCTTCCATTAATTCATTCCACCATCCACCCTTCTCACCACTCGCCATGTATACCTATGGATCATTTTGTGCCTGAAGAGGGTATTAGCTAACACCAACCCCCTCCTGGCACAAATGTCCACTAAAGCACTGCCATTCTCATCCATCTCTGCAGGCACACCCCACTCACCAACCACTCCATCCACCTTCTCATTCCCTACTTTTCCATTCATATCTCCAATCAGAAACACTCTCTCATTCCTTTCAAACTTTTCCAAGCACGCTTCCACATTTGTCCAGAACTCTTTTCTCACTCTACTAACACGATCTTGCGTTGGCGCATACACGCACACAATTGCCCACATTTGTAGTCCAACTTGCACTCTTACCCACACAATCCTTGACCCAATTGATCCATACTCTCTTACATCCTCCTTCCATCTGTTGTTCACAGCAATACACACTCCTTCATTCGCCCTCTCATTCTCACCTACTCCCGCACATATACCCCATCCATATTCCCATTCTCTCACACACTCACCTCCCCATTTAGTTTCAGTTATTCCACATATATCCACTTTCGCACTCTCAAGCACCTGTACAATCTCTATCTCTTTCACCTCATCATTCATACCCCTTACATTCCAAGTTGCAATCTTTACCACGTCCTTTGTCTGGTCCTTTTTCGTCAACTTTTGGTCAGTCCTGGTCAGAGGCTTCTTGTTCGTATTTTCAGTTAGTTGTTTTACAGGGTGGGGCATTACCCACCACCAACCCTTTTAGACGCCTCTTACAACAAGCAGGGATACTGGGGGAGAATTCTTGAAAAAAAAAAAACCTACCCCCAGGGGGGGGTGGCTGTTTACCCCACCTCTAAAGCTCTGACAGTGATGAAAATGTTCTTGAAGCATGTACAGTAATCCAGTGTTGAACTGCACTCAATGCTTAGCACTGTCAATTATAACTGTTATTTAAACAAACTCACGGCAGTTCAGAGACAACTGTCGGAGTGGCGGGTGGGGGAGACAGTGAGAATGAAATGTAAACAAGACCGTTCGGCGTCGTGCGCCAAATTCAAACTTATGGGTAAAAAACAATCGGATTTTTCCGCTTTTTTCCTTTTTTTTTTTTTTTTTTTTTTTTTTGGGGTTTTGAACATCAGCCTACGATGTCCGAACAGTGGTGTAACCGGATTGTGGTCGTCCGGAAAGTAGACAGATTACTGTATAGGAAATGTTATGTTTATATAAATGGACATTGTTTATACACAATGTGATGTTGGTAACGGTAAACATCAGTAAGACCTCACTATAACGGACTAATTGGGGCCAAAACCATTCTGAAAAATGCGAAATTCCGATAAAAGCGACATCCGGACTTTCCCCTGCTAATCCGGACTTTTTCCAAAATATCAGACATTAGTCTGGATTGCACCAATGGTTTCTAAACTGTTTTCACCACCACTGAAGTACTGTACTATGTTATACCTTCAATACATTAATCAAATGGTATAATAATACTGTACTGTACACTGATAAACATGTCTTTTACTTGTCTTATTGTAGTGAACATAGCTGAAATGGTCAGGCAGTTCGGACTGCTTCTGGCTTTATCGGACTTTTTCCGATATATAGGAGTTTAGTCTGGTGGCTCCTCGAGTCCGATAAAAGCGAATTCCGGTCTATCGAGGTTTTACTGTAGTTGATTGAATGTTTTCGACAGGCATTGCACCCCCTGTGCACCAATACTTTTGTGACCCACAGTTTACAATATACTACCGGTATACTATGAGGCAGACACCATAATACTGTATACCTCCACTATTAGATACACACAATTATGTATCACCATTACTAGCATACACCAAAATATATCACCACTATCAGGTACAAACCATAATACTGTATACCGGGTATCTCTACTATCAGGCACACACCCACATCTCCATTATTAGGTACCAAAATGCCTACCCTGATGGGAGAAACAGGGACATATGTCACAACCCCCACCCTAGAAGAAGACCACAGTGGGGTAAATTTCACAACACCCACCCGAGGAGGAGACTGCAGGGAGGCAGGTATGGAGCGCAGAGGCTCAGGTAAAGAGGGGTTCACGTCCCCTACCACCTTACATCCCTCTCGCCCTGAACCCACGACCCACCAAGGTTGCAGTTCCAACCACCTACTCTCAAGCCGAGAGAGCCCTCGCCACGTTCGGGTGTAATAACTGAAATGAAACTAAATAAATTAATCACTGGCCTGGCTGAGATTCGATCTCAAGCCCTCGCGCTTGAATCGCGCGCACGTTACCACTGAGCCAAAGAGAGGATCCCCACTTTGCCTTTGGGCAATGCGGGCTTTTATACACCCCATTACATCACTCTTTTCTCCCTCTAGTGATTAATTTGGTCAGTTTCGCTCTCCCACGTGGTAGCGTAGCATTGGAGGCCACCACCGGGATGTAAGGCTGTCAACACGACATATGACCCTCATGGCCCTTACCTCACGTCCCACACCGCTGCTGAACAATGTAATAACTGAAATGAAACTGAATAAATTAATCACTGTCCTGGCCGAGATTCGAACTCAGGCCCTCGCGCTTGAATCACGCGCACGTTACAATTGAGCCAAAGAGAGGATCCCCCCTTTGCCTTTGGGCAACGCGAGCTTTTATACACCCCATTACACGGGGTGGGACTACCTTCTTAGTCCCAGACAGCACCGCGACACAGGCCACTGTCCGTGTCGGGTACGAGGCAGAGCAGGCCACCGTCTGCTCCTCAGCTGCTACCCCCTGCAGGACCACGACACAGGCCACCGTCTGTGTCAGGCAAGAGGCTGAGCAGGCCACCATCTGCTCCTCGCCTGCAGTCACCACTAGGGGCAGCGCCACAGCACAGGCCACCGTCTGTGTCAGGTACGAGGCAGAGCAGGCTACCATCTGCTCCTTGGCTGCACCCTCACGTAGGACCGCGACATGGGGCACTGTCTGTGTCAGGCAAGAGGCACAGCAGGCCACTGTCTGCTCCTCACCTACAGGTAAACACAGGAACAGCGCCGTGACACAGGCCACCATTCGTGTCGGGTACGAGGCAGAGCAGGCCACTGTCCGCTCCTCAGCTGTTACCTGTGGCGGCACCCCAGTACAGGCAACCGTCCGTACCAGGCAGGGAGGATCAGCCACCGTCCATCCTCCGGCCGCCCCCTCTGCAGGGAGCAGGGCCATGACACAGGCCACTGTCCATTCACCTCCTGTAGTCCTGAGGAATAAAGGAACCGCCGTGTCGGCCACCATCTGCACAGGGAGGGCAGGGCAGGCCACCGTCCGCTCCTTATCCTCTACTCCTGGGGCGTGCCCTACAGAGGACGTCCCTGGTTCGGCCACTCACCATTCCTGCAGCCGAGCGGGACTCTCCTTCTCTCCCCACAGAGGTGAGCCCCTAGAGGAGCAGCAGCTGGAGGAGGTTTGGAGTGGTCCTGTGATCAGCCTGGGGATCCATGCCCTATAGCCAGCGCCCCAACGACGACCCCGGGTGCCAGACTCCTGATTGAAGAGCCATCACAGACCACTCCTGACGGCGACTCCACCGAAGGAAGACCACAGTCCCCAGACACCTAGGGGCGTCCCCAGACACCTAGGGGCATCCCCAGGACCCCGGGGTGCGACCTACCCAGCCCTACCAGCCAGAATTCCGACACCCAGAGTAAGCGCAGACAAGAGCGTCTGCTCGCCCTATTCAGCCCAAGTCTGGAAAGCCGGACCCCACAACGAGGCCCTGACAACAAAGGGCTGCCCCTCACACTGCCCCACAGCCCTGCAAAGACGACCCGGTCCCTGGTGAGAGTCCCGTGCCTCCTGTAGGATGACAACTGCCCTGGGTCTCCCCTTACACCTGGCTGCCACCTGTCAACAGCCCAGGCAGTCCAGTCGCCCAGTCCCAAGCCTTCTAGTCTGATCTGTGTGTTATGCCTAGACAGTATATTGGAAATAATGTATCTGTATCTGTCAGTGTTGTAACTAAGGTAATTGAAATACAGGAGTTAGGGGTTAAGGCCATAGATGATGCGACGGCCGATGCGGATAACACCAACACCCCCAATCCCCCAGTACCACCGGAGGTCCGCCGCTGACACTGAGCGGCTCGGAGCAGGAACGGCGCACCTGTATCCCACTCTGGCGCATCTTACTCCCAGCCGATGCCCCAGAAAGGTAGCAGTAGCCAGTGCCTAGTCTCCGGCCGAAATTCCACTCGCCAGGTAAGAGGTGGAGTTTACAACTCCATGCAACACCGTGGTACTGGCCATTGTCATACCAGGTACGGGCCAGAACCGGCCATAGTCCGTTCCCCAGGTGCATCCCCGCTGCAGGATAGGACCGGCCATAAGTCGTCTGACTCCTGTAGCCGTTCCCCTCAGGGTAGTGTTGCAGTACTGGCCACAAGCCATACCGGGTATGAGGCAGGATCGGCCATAGTCCGTCCCTCTGCTACTAGTCCTCTTAGCTCCACGGTACGGGCCAATAGCTGCACCAGAGCTACAACCCCCTGTGCTACTACGACGTCGGCCACTAGTCACGTCAGGCCAGAGGTAGAGCAGGCCACTAGCCGCCCTGGAGCTGCAGTCCCCTGTGCCACTACGACGTCGGCCCCTAGTCACGTCAGGCCAGAGGTAGAGCAGGCCACTAGCCGCACTGAAGCTGTTGTCCCTTGTGCCACTATGACGTTGGCCACTAGCCAATTCAGGCCGGAGGTAGAGCAGGCCACAGTCCGCTTCTCTCCCACAGGAGATCCTGTAGCCATAAAGGACCCTTCCCCCGAGCCGTGGCAAGGCCTCACCTGAGGCCTTGGTTCCCTGCAACTCCACCAGTGTGAACAGCAGCCAAAGCAGAGCCCCAGCAAACCCAGCAGCCGACGTCGGGCCCTGTCCACTACTCCCCCGGCCCAAGGTTCCTGTGTGACGACCCTGACGGCGACACCGCCCTCCAGCCGTTGCTGCAGTCCAGTCGCCCCGGGTTCCAGTACCCTGGGTCCTCAGTCGCCCCGGAAGTAGCCCCGAACACCAGGGCGCGACTCATCTGTGGGCGAGACCTCTCCGAGTCTCTCCCAGACCCGACGTCAGGCCCGTCTCCTGGCTCTCTTCGGGCTAAGCCCTTAGTCCCACGACTACGTGTGGGGCCCTGCCCACTCTGTCCTTCCTCCGGACGGAGGAATCAACCTGTGGCCCACCAGTGATAGTGAAACGAGTGGACTTTACCTATGTGTGTGCCACCTAGACCCAGATATATGTGTGCATTATAGTGGTACAAACTTAAAGTGGCACGTCGGGTGAGGCCGGACCCTGTGTACAGTGTTGCCACGTTTTCCATACTTACTTACTCACTCACTCACTCTCTCTCTCTTTCTCTTTTCTGTGGGATGTGCATCTCCAATTTTGTTTCTTTTATGAGTGACTTATAAACTTGTGCTTTCATTTCTTTCTTTCGTTTTTATTAAATCTAATTAGATAAAAAAAAAAAACTATTTTTTACATATGGTGCCAGATGACCTTGCTGTTGCGGCGCCATGATTTGTTTTCTTTCATTCAATCATTCTCTCCCTCCCTCCCTCAGCCTGACAATGCACTCAACACTGCTCCTGGCCTGGCTTTTTTTTTTTCTTTTTTCTTTCTTTCTGTCTGTCTGTCTCTCTCTCTCTCTCTCTCTCTCTCCTGGGGGATGCGTCTCCCTGGGGAGACGTACATCCCCCAGGCTCCTGGCCTGCCTTCTCTCTCATCTGTGGTATTTTAAGATACATTTTGGGCTATTTTCTTTTACATTATATAGTACATATTGTAAATTTGCTCTCTGTCTCTCTCTTTCTCTCATCTGTGATATTCTAAGATACATTTTGGGCTATTTTCTTTTACATTATATTGTACATACAGTATTGTAAATTTGACTTTATTTCCACACCACTCAGGAGGTAAAAGACTTGTGGGGAGTGGGCTGGCTGAGCTGTCATTCTGCCTGTGTCAAGGTCACAAATGAGTGTGACACGAGGAAGCTTTCCCCAGCTGAGACTGAGTCTGTGTGTTGCCGGTCACGAGGGTTTAATGTTTTTTTTTTTTTTTACTAAGGAATTGGAATATTTTTACTTATATTCCTGCACATTATCTTATAATCATAACTGTGACATTATTACCCACCCCAGAACTACAGTAAAAGCAGATAAGTGACAAATTTTTTTTAGCAACGCTGTAAAATATGTATGCCACGTTTCTGTATTGCCGTATAAATATTTTATGCATTATAAGTTCTCTGTTCTTCCATATATTATAATATATACATTAAAATTATATTCATATGTGTTTACCTTATTTGCGATGCCTTTTACAAATATAACAGCCATTTCACAATGTGGGTTTGGGAAACTTAGCAACACTGTACACAGGGTCCGGCACCACCCAACGCGCCACTTTAAGCTTGTACCACTATAGTTTATACCATGCGAGTGATTCCTTATAGTATTTCTAGTGATAAAGTGACCAGGAGCCCAGAGTGTAAGATTGGACGAGCCCAATAGTAACTTAGGCCTAATTTATATCCCGAGTGAAGTCCCGTGCATCCCCCAGTGAACGAAACGCCACAGTGACCAACAGAACAATATAATATTAGCCTATGTCGATCGTGCCATTCCCTTGTTTATTAAAACTCTCTCTCCCTAGTGTACTGGCACGCAAGTGAAACACCACAGCGACTAACAGAAAGAAAGGATATTATTCCAATCGTGCCTCCCCCTTGTGTATCAAACCTCCACCCGCCCCAGTGTCCAGGCACATTAGTTATGGTATGTCTAGCCATCTCCGAATGTCCCGCTTGAATACCGCAGTCCCCCCTTCAGTGATCACTGCGCGGCAGACTTACGGCCAGGTGAGTGTCTATTGACACAGGTGTTAACCCAATATATTACCGCTATGCCGGGAATCGAACCCGGGACTCTCAGGTGAGAGCCAGGCAGCATACCACGACACCACGACCAGGTAAAAGTTACCTCACATTGTCACAATCTTGTAACCAATGTCCCTCCGCCCCCCTGACATTGGTTACAAGATTGTGACAATGTGAGGTAACTTTTACCTGGTCGTGGTGTAGTGGTATGCTGCCTGGCTCTCACCTGAGAGTCCCGGGTTCGATTCCCGGCATAGTGGTAATATATTGGGTGATTTTTCCTGTGTAAAGAACAGGTTTCTTATTTCACAGGTGTTAACATAATTCATGGATCAGTGCTGTCAAGTGCTATATGAGATTGGGAAATTGTAGTAAATTCATTCCTGTGTCCTGAATCATAAGTGTACTTTATGTGCCATAAGTGCAGGGTAAATATTACAATACTTTCTACAAGCCGGTATGGTGACAGATTTCCAGTCAAGTAAAACCTTGTGTTAAGTTGTTAACCCATCCCCGGCCAACCCAGCATCTAGTGTATTTGTTGATGTATTATTGTCTCTGGGAAGATATTTGTAATACATGTGTGTAACAGTCACTGCCTTGTTTTTGTGTCCAGTCCTTTCCTTAGAATTACCGACCCGGTCTAGAATAGGGACCCGCTGTAGCCTGCGTATTTGAGGGGCGAGAAACCGACCCGCAAATACGTAGCATAACAGTAATATATGTGTACAGTTGGTTCAGCCTAGTTTTTTTTTTTTTTTTTATGTGTCCGACTCTGGGCATAGGCTTTACAGCCTGCTATCACGGCCCAGCCGTCCTCCTACATACCATACACCTCTACATGTCACCACTTCGGCGCTAACACCCACCGTCCATACTGAATACATGCTAGGGCTGTCTCATACAGGACTGATGTATTGGAATTAGCGGGGTTATTTTTATGACAAGTCGGCGGGTCTCCTGGTAGATCAGTAAAGCCTGATTTAATGAAATTCAAATCCTTAAATGCCCTGTTCCTTTAGTTATATGCACTAGACCCAGTCTTGAAATAGTTCGTGACCAAGGTACGGAGTTGAACCTTGAACATGTAGCATAAAAGGTACACATCATATCTCCACTATTAGGTACATACCATACCTCCACTATATCTCTGCTACTTGCCACACACCGTAATATCATCACTAATGGCCACACACCATATCACGATTACTGGCCACACACAATATATCACCACAACAGGGCACACACCATAATCTATCTCCACCAAAAGGCACACACCATATCGCCACTATTTGGGGCACACCATATCAATGTTATTAGACACACACCGTACCTTTTTTACCTTGCACACACCATACCTCTACTATCAGGCGCACACTTATTAAAAGTATATACCAGCTCACCTGCTCCAAAATGCGACGAATACCTTCAGTTGGAGCATCGTCATAATTACTGGGGTCTTCTGAGAGCAGCTTCATCACCCTCACTTTCCCCTTTGGACACCGAGCATAGACATCAGTGAATGTTCCTCCTCGATCTATGGCGAAGTGGAATTTGTCCTCCATGGCTAACAGCGAGCGTCAAAGTTCTCCTTCGAAAAATTGGGACGATTCGACCACCTGCTCTAACTTCACCATAGTCTGTCTACATGTAACAGGCTCTGAGGTTCAGTGTTGTCAGATCGAGCTACCAAAAGTTCCCTAGATCCACCTACAAAATTTCCCTGTTTAGCCCTTTATTTCCCTGTTACCTTTATGTTGTTATATATACATTCCCATAATCTTATCATCAGTGTAAACTCTTATTGTTTATTACACACTTTAAAACGCCAGCTATTCTTGTTGCAAATCACTAGTTTTATACATGTCTGCTGTCATAAGCTCCAAGTGGAATGGTGTTATTTCAAAGTTGTAAGCAGATGAAGTTTCAAAAGTTTTCCTGGCATGAAGCATTCCATTTAATGTTTCTGTGTTCAGTGAATTTCTAACTTTTTTTTTTATTAGATTCACTTGAGAAAATAGCCTTTCAACACTGGCACTTGAATGTGGCAAACAGCAGTTTTTTCATTAGATTTCCAACACGTGGGAACAATGGTGTATCATCCCCTTTTTTGAAGTCAACTTTTTGCCAGAAATTGTAAGCACTTATATCAGGTACTACATTCAGTTCAGTGTTTCTGAGTAACCACCACTCACTGTCTATCTCATTTATGTCACTTTCAGGCACTAAGTTTGGGAAATGAGCCGCTTAGGGGGCAATGATTGGATAGTTTTCATCAGTACACTTTGTGGGTCTAAAGCTTTGAGACTTGTGAGTACTGGGTCCTTCAAATTAAACCTCTGCAAAACTTGAGAGGTTCCTTCTATGTAGAAGTCCAGACATCTTAATCTAAAAGCATCCAGTAGCTGTTTGTCCAGGTTTTGGCATGCTTGGAGTGATACAATTACTCGACCTCCAAGATAAACCTCTTCCAGTGGAAGAAAATTGGCTGGGTCTCTCACACTGACAGCTGATAATGGTGTGGATTCTAAGATGTGTGGTTTCATGTAGCACTCAAGTATGGTATGCAAGACTGCAGAGACTCTGCTGTGCAATGTATAAATCTTTGGATTCTCAGTTTGCATCTCTTTGTTCAGGTCACTAAATATGGGTAAAAATAATCAAGAAATTCTAAGTAAAGCTTAGAAAATGGGTCATGAAGTTTCTGAAGAATAGATTCAGCTGACAGGAGTCTATCTTCCAAGGCTGCTTGAGTGAAAAATAGCTTCAGTGCTGGAAGCTGTTCAAGCAACCGTTTTACAGCACTATGCAGGGATAACCATCTTGTCTGACAGGGATGCAACAGTTTGTGGGGTTTCACACTAGCAAACTCCTGGAAGTCTTTATAGACTGCTGTCTGCTTTGGTGACAAGAAGTAGTTATAAATGTCACGGGTCATATCTTCAACCCATCTTGGCAATATTTTTGCATGCATATGAAGCACACCGATGAAAGGAATGACATGCATTTCATTATGAAAAGACTGGGTATGTCATTCTTTAACACTGATGAGAGTGAGTGGCGAACTCCCATCATTACACTAGCCCCATCTACAGCAAACCCTATCATGTTTTGTTTGTGGAGGACATTTGCATCATCAAACACAGACTTAACACTTTCATAAAGGATTTCAGCGGTGGCATTTTCTAAAGACACAAGTGATAAGAATGAATCCTTGATACCTTCTGGGGTGGTAACTCGTGCAACAAGGGCAAGATGTTTCATGCAGCCCCGGTCTGTTGACTCATCTACTATCAGAGAGAAACAATTTTCTCTAAGAAGATTGATTAAGTCGTTTTTCTTCTTTTGACCAAGGACATTTTTCACAATAGCTGCACATTTTGTTTTACCACAGAGTTTCTTTGCCACATCTGAATCTGGGCATATTGTTTGAATAGCTGGAACAAGTTTATCAGCAACCGAAAATGGAAGGTTAAGTTCACTTACGACTGCAGCTAATCGTATTTCAGATTCTTTCACTTTTCTTTCTGCATGTCTTTCTCCACTGACACTTAGCATATCAGGTTCACTAACTGTACATTTAGCACTCTCCACAATCTTCTTAAGCTTGGCCCCTGCAGCATGTTTCTCTATTTCAGATTTGCCAGCTTTTCCATCAGAATTACACAATTTGCAGTGGAAATACAGAGGGCCTTTACTACTTCTCAGCCAGCTTTTAAATTGGGGGTCATTTTCCCATTTTTCAGTGTATTTCTGGGTGTAAGGCTGCCTTTTACACTTTGCTGGAGGGGTAGACGTGACTACAAGTTACAACAGTAACTGAAATAGGTGGGAGACTTCCAAACGCCACCAGGCTTTATTCAGGACTGAATAACAATTTGGAATCACGGTATGCATGGGAAGGACACGTACTGGACGGACGAGAACGATACGGTTGTGTTGCCAGTTACCACAACCCCCATCCCACCCTCTCTCTTTCTCTTACTTTAGAGAATTTAAGCAGAATTGCATGTACTGGTCTTAACACACACACACACACACACACACACACACACACACACACAAAGACAATTTTGTCTATTATCTGAATTAAAAGAAGTGTGGTTCGTTGCATTACAGCCGTATCGTTCTCGTCCGTCCAGTATCTTTCAAATTTCCCTAGATTTTGGTGTATTTTGAATTTTCTTCCCTTTTTCCCTGTTGAGACATGAATTTCCCTAAAACAGGGAAATTTCCCTGTATCTGGCAGCACTGCTGAGGTTTGTCAAGTTGCCAAGTTGTACAAACACAGCTAAATAAGTTAAAAAAAAAAAAAAATCGCCAGAATACTGCTAAATACACAATAAATGCAAAGAATCGTTGTCAAAAGCGTTAAAATTTCTAGAAAATTGCTCAGTCTTTGTGAAAAAAAACAGAGAGAGAGACCATTATATTTCTTGTTTGGAGATGGTGAAATTCGCGCTAAATGGAAATAAATGTTTCAAGATCTAGCAAAAAAAGGTGCTAATTTAACAACTTGGTTGATTGTTTCCACTCCGGCCCGTTTTAGTTCGATTAAACTGAAGGAAATGTGTGTGTGTGTGTGTGGTGGCAACCAGCATTCACTCACTTGTACAGCAGTGCTGCTTACTTCTTCCATAAATAATTGACGATTGAAATATTTATTGTTGTTAACAGTCTTTGTGTCTGCCCTCCTCTCTTCCTATTTCTCCTATCGCTTTTTAATTATTCTTCTTTCCAGGCTTAATGGTTTCCTGTGAGCCAAGAAACCATTTACAACGCTGGATGGTAACCATGGATTCTCTGCCTGCTTCTCGTCCGGGTAGGGCGTGTTTCTCTTGTCCTACTTGAAGTAAAGGTGCATCTTGAGAGAACTGGGGAGGAGTGACCGTGGAGGATCTAGTGTCCAGTGAAAGCACTGGTTGAATGGAGAGCGATGCCCCGGATACCGGTAGGACGGGTCTTTTACAAGAAATGGACGCTACCATCGTAGTCAATAAAAGGCCCCGTTATGTCTTCCCGCCTGGCGCCGGCTACACTGATGCGACTGTCACCCAGCAGGTCAAGCAATCGAAGGGGACTGGGAGGGAAAAGACTTCTCCATCAGGTAAAGTTATGCCCAGTGATATCGGGAGCCCCGTGGTGGTCGCCACAACGCCCCTTACAGCAGGTAAGGCCACTACAGATGTGGGTGGCCAACATTCCCCTGAACCATATGCCACTTTCCACCTGCAAGACCAGACAGGGCGCAGGATATTTAACAATCCACACAAAATCACTGATGCCATTATCAAGGCCCCTTTTGCTAAATACTTTAGGGCTGGAGAACCAGAGGTTTTAGGAACTGGGAGGACCTTAGTCAACAAGCTGAGGGAAGCGGATCTTCCTAAGGTTAGCCCTCCCATGGAGGCTCCACAGACTCTGGGCCCTTGAGAGATCAAGTGCCGTCGGGTCAGGGAACTGAATGAAGGTACGTATACTTTTGGAATAGTGGGGCCACTTGCCTTAGACTTTGAGGTGGGGGAATTTCTCAGAACCTTACAGATTCTAGATAGGAACCATGATCAGCCTCTAGAACCATGCTCTGTGGTGGAGGCCTGTCGCCTCCCTGCCAAATTTCCAGGACCTAATGATCCTCGTCAGTCAGAGATGGTCAGACTGCGGCTCCGAGGCCCTTTGCCTGTCCGGGTTCAGTGTCGGGGTATGTCGTTCAGGGTGTCGGAATATCGCTTTCCCGCCTTGCGGTGCCACCAGTGTCATCAGTTTGGCCACAGTTCAGCCACATGTAGGAACTCTGTGCGATGCTCCATGTGTAGTGGTCACCAACGCTTTAAGGGGGAGGATGGGACACGTTGTGACAGAGATCCATTTTATCTTTGCCTGGGTGACCATAGGGTAGTTTCCCATACTTGCCCTTGCCCAGTCTATAGTATGGCAGATAAGATTTATAGTAAAGGTTGCCAGACTGGAACCCCTAGACAGGACATCAAGAGGGAACTACATGCTCTACCAGCCCGCTTCCACCGTGACTGTGCAGTGTCAGGTGTGGCGGGGCAACGGATCCCGCAGGTGGCCTCCCAATCTCATCCGCTGGATAAAGATCCCCCAGTCTCAGCCAGCTGGCCTTCACCATTTCACACCCCAGTTGAGAGGATGGTCTGGTCTCGGGTCCCATCGTCCCTTTCTGGTGCTCCCGCCCCAGTGTCTAACCGCTTTGCTCCATTGATGCCTCAGAGTGATGATCTGGATGACAAGACTCCCAGAGACCCCATCCCAGTCCAGCCCGTCACAGTGTCCACATCTCCAGCCTCTTATGCCAGTGTAGTGATACACTCATCACGGTCACCTCACCCCAAGCGATCACCTCATCCCCAGCATGTAGCAAGTAGACACCCACCTCCCACCGGTGACTGGGGAGCTGAGGAGGAACTGTTGGCCGCTCCAGTCTGAACAGAGGATAGGGGCACCTCTCGGCCTCCTACAAATAAGAATCACTTGCATCCATATACTTCCCCTCGCCTACCACCACAACATTCGGATTCACCTATCAGTAATGGCTCTTATTCTGACACCCCGGACTTTTTCACTCCTCTTCTTCGCATCCTACTTGAAGCACTTTCCCTTTATTTACAGGGTATTGCCCCCTTGGACACCTGTAAGTAGCTTCTGCCCAGGATATCAGCACTTGTCCCTCCCTCATGATGGGCCTCCCTATGCACTTAACACTTTTATTTTGGAATGCCCGCTCCTTGGTTAGGAAAACTCGGGAATTTAAAATGTTCGTAGATGAACTCCGGCCAGCATTTTTAGGAGTGTGCGAGACATGGTTACGCCCGATGATCAGTTTCAACCTACGGGGCTACATCTTATTTCATTAGGACAGATTCCCCCGGTCGGAAGGGGGGTTAGCTATTATGGTTAGAGAGGACATTAAGCGCAGGCCTCTTACCCTGTCGTGATTTGAGGGTGGCGTGTTGGAGGTCATGGGAGTCCAGGTGGAGTTGGCGGGTGGCTGGGCTTCTATATTGGTGGCTTACAATCCATGCCAGTCTTTGGGGCGGGGCGAATTGGACCATTATACGGATCAGCTTCCTTCCCCAGCTCTGGTTCTCGGTGACCTCAACGCACGTCATCGTTGCTGGGAACCAGATCTTCCAGATAGTTCCCAGAATACCTCAGGTTCCTCAGTATTCAGTTTCCTCTTAAACTCATCACGGTTCACTCTCCTCTCCCCAGCAGGTCTACATACCCGGTTTGATCCTCACACAGTTGCTGCTTCAGTACTTGATCTTTGTATAGGTGAACCTAGGTTCATAGGAGCTGAATTCTCCCTTGGCCCATACCTAGGCAGTGATCATCTTCCTCTGATTCTTCGTTTTCCAGACTTACGATTAGGGGCACCTAGCCTATCCCGTCCTCGGTGGAGGCTCATAGAGGAGGGCTGGTGGGTCTATACTGGAGCATTGTCCACTTCTTCTCCTGAGGTGAACCTCCCCCTTGAGGGACTTGCTGGCTCTTTTGCATCATGGCTAGTGAAGGCAGGTGATCGTGCTTTCACATTAGTGACACACCGCTCAGTTCGTCGTTGTGGGGTGCCATGGTGGACAGAGGCGGGTCAAGAGGCAGTAACAGCCAGGCGCAGAGCATGGTATGCATGGCATCATTGCTTGTCAGTTAACAATATGCTACTTTATAAACGCCTGAATGCAGAATGCACTCGTGTCATCACCACTTCTCAACGAGAGACCTGGTCATCATTTTCTGAATCCCTTTCATTCTCCACATCGTCCACCCGTGCATGGCGGTTTCTCAGGGCCATGTGAGGCAAGGTGTCCTCATATTCCTTTCCTTTTCATCAGGATGGAGTGGACTTATTAACAGATGTATCAAAGGCGGACTTTTTGGCATCTTTTTTTGGTTCCAAGCTTGGCATTCCTGTTCCTCTCCCTGACCTGAACCTTCTCATGACAGTGGTTAGTGACACAGAGGCTGCTAGACCCCCACCTGGCTTGGCGGATCCATTTACATCAAGAGAACTATCTTTGGCCATTTCAGCACTGGCCCCTCACAAGGCGGCTGGGCCGGATCTCATCCCATACGAATTTCTAACCTATCTCTCTTTGTCGGGTCGTGACATCCTCCTGGATATACATAATATCAGTTGGTCGACTGGTGTTTTCCCAAAGCCTTGGAAAGTCTCTACCCTTCTCCCATTCCCAAAGCCGGGTAAGGACTTTACACATCCTGAGGGATATCGCCTCATAGCCCTCCTGCAGTGTTTAGGAAAATTGATGGGTAGGATGGTTGGCACTCATTTACAGTGGTGGGCAGAGACAAACAACATCTTCCTGGAGGAACAGTGTGGTTTTCGGCCAGGTCGGGGCACGCTTGATGTCTTACATCAGCTAGAGCATCAGATACAAGAAATGTATCGCAGTAAGGGTGTCATGCTGGCTTTGTTTGTGGATCTAGCAGGTGCTTTCGACTCAGCATCCCACGAGGCTATATTATACAAATTGGCCATCTGTGGGGATCCAAGGGTTCCCTCTCTCCTGGCTGCGCAGTTATTTGATGGGCAGGCAGTTTTCTGTATCGGTGGGAGGGGCCATGTCTACACCATGTTGTGTTAGGTGCGGTGTTCCTCAGGGGTCTGTCTTAACCCGTCACGTCCCGACCAATTTCCCACCTCCGATACCCCCCAGTCCCGACCAATTTTGATTTTTTTTTTTGGGCTCAAACCTTCACTTTTGGTGAGAAACATCGAGAATTCATAGAGAAATCTCCCTCCTGAGGCTATAAATGGTGCTGCAGGTGATGAGTCAGCCTTACGTTTTCCCTCTTTCTCAGGGTACCTGGCTAAAGAAAACGAACTATGGTAAGGCTAACTAATTCAAGCCACTTTAAATTACGTATTTATTTATGTATTTGGTACGAATTTATGTGTAGTACAAGACTATATTGGTTTTCACACATTTATATAGGCCGTAGAAGCATTGTTCAGTCACCAAACACATCCACATATGGCACCTTCCCTTATGACATTACCACCTCATCACTTCTGTTTGTTTCTTGCTCAAGCTTCTTTATTTCTTTGTCCTCCACCTCAGGAATCTCTTTCACCGTGAATTTCGTCATTGGAGAGACTGTAGGGCAACATACCTTTACTGGCCAGGTTACTGCTAACAGGTGAATTGCCCAGTGTGGGGGGGAGGGGGGTTAGGTGGGGCCAGGCAGTATCCCCACTTGACAGCAGGTAGAGGAAGGTCTCCCACATATGCCTACCAAAAATCACCCATGAAACTTGAAAATTGTGCAAATTATGACCCTTGCAATTGCGCGACGTACCCGTACGTCGATGGGTCTAGCTGTGATAAAACGTTGCGACGTACCCATACGTCGATGGGATGCCTTGGGTTAAGCCCATTCTTATTTAATGCACTTCTATCAGATCTCCCACGCCCTCCAGCCACCACCCCTCTTTATTATGCAGATGACCTTACACTTCCCAGTACAGCTCCCACATTGTTAGAGGCTCAACAGTGCCTTCAGGCTGGGGTGGATGCCCTCCTTCAATGGCTAGGCAGGTGGGGATTGCAGGTTAATGTCGAGAAATGTGCACTGATGTGTTTTACCCTCAAGCGTAGCTTTCCCTCTCTCCCTTATATCTCCCTGGTAGGTAGCCCAGCTCCCTTGAAATGCCGACACACTTTTCTTGGCCTCTGTCTGGATGGTCCTGTCCTAACGTGGAAATCCCATATTGAGTATTTAAGGTCCTCATGCTTGAAACGCCTCGACATAGTGAAAAGTTTAGCTGGTACACGCTGAGGGGCCTCCCAGGATGTTTTACTGAAGTTCTATTGTGTCTACATCTTGAGCAAGATACAGTATGGTGTCGATTTCTACGGTTCGGCCTCCCCGTCAGTTTTGGGTAGGTTGGAAGTCATCCAGAACAATGCTTTACGGATTGCTTTGGGGGCATTTAGGTCCTCCCCAGTGGTGTCCTTACATGCAGAGGCTGGTGTATTGCCACTAGCGTGGGCCAGACATAATCACACCTGTTCGACTTATCGTCGCATCATGTCCTTCTCCCCATCCCATCCTCTTTGTATTCTTTTCGCCCATTCTCCTGTTGATCTCCTTGCTCCTTCCTGGCCTCTCAGTTCCCATGCCCCCTTCCTTGTTCGTGCCCTTCACTCCTTCTCTGTCCTCGCCCTTCCTCCTCCTACTCCTTCCCCAGTCTCCCTTATCTCACCCTGGTTCCCTCTGCCTTCCATGTTTAGTCTCACCCTCCACGTCCCCTGCTGTAAAGCTAGTAATGACCTCTTTGTTCCTAACTTATTTACTGAACTTGTCTGTCTTCGTTATCAAGGATTCCTTCAGGTTTTCACTGATGGCTCCCATTCCTCTACACCACCATCATCCTCTGCAGCAATGTTTGTTGAGGCCCTTTCCATATGTCGAACCTGGAGACTAGATGGGAGCTAATCTGTGGTTGCCTCTGAGCTGTATGCTATTTTAGGGGCCTTACAGTTTGTTAGAGATATGATACCTCCCCGGCCAATTGTTGTTTTCTCTGACTCACAGTCGTCCCTCTCGCTCTTAAGCTCCCTATCCCCCTCCACACATAGGCAGTTAGTGTTTGAGATCCAGTCCACCCTGTTGTCCTTGGACTCCAATGGGTATTCCATACATTTCCAATGGATACCTTCCCACGTGGGTATACAGGCTAATGAGGTAGCTGATAGAGCAGCTGCTATGGCACATTCTTCCCCCTCTGTGGAACCATACCCACTAGATTTTGGCAGCTTCTTCCATCTTATCCTACGGTCTTGATACTCCCATTGGAATTCAGCCATGCAAGCAAGTCTTTCCTGTACCACCCTAGGGCATTATAGACAAGATTCCTCCCCCAAGCCCTGAGCGCGGTCATCATCCCGAGCCTTAGACACTGTACTAGTGCGTACGAGAATAGGTCATACGGGTCTGGCATCTCATTTATTTAGGATAAATCTAGCTCCAAGCCCTAATTGTTAGTGGTGCCTCAATGTTGAAGACACAATCCACCATTTCCTGTTAGACTGTCCACGCTTTCACTCCCTCCATGTGAGACTCAAAGATGCTTTGGCTTCCATGGGCATCAACACCTTCACTCTCCCAGTGTTGTTAAGGGGGCTGCAGTCTGGCCATCACGGATCGGGCTGCTGTCATCTGCCACACCCTGGAGTTCCTGAGGCAGTCGGGGCGCGTACACTGGCTGTGATGTCCACAAGTTACACTTGGTCCCATAGCCTGAGAAGGGCCCGGCGAGGGTGAATTAGACTTCTGCCTACAACGCCCTTTAACTCAAGAAGAAGAAGAAGAAGAAGATGATAACCTTAAAGCCAACCCAAAATTTTCCCCTACATGTCAACAAATGGGTTTGTGGAGGGTCAGTGCCACTCCCCCTAAAACAACTAACTCAAAGACAAACGGCCACCCCTCACGGGATTATGTTGTCTAACTATAGATAGTTATAGGAAGTTATCAGCCATTCTCATGGCCCTTCCAGATAATATTTGTAAAACCATTACACCAGACTCCAAATAAATACTAATGCAAATCAGTTAGTTGCACAGCTTCAGTGTCAGCTTTATTCAGTGACGTTTCTTCCACAAATTAAAAATAAGTGAAATATTGGGGGTTTCTTGCTTACGTTTCATTCATTGAAAGTGATATATTTTTGTTTCTTGATGATGCATCTGGAGGTACGCAGTATGCAATTGTTTTTTAATGCCCAGGACCCCAACCCAACACGCCGAAAGATCTACCGCAGTCCCAGCTCCAAAGGCGGCAGTAGAAAATAAGCGTGCCTGAAGAAACCACCATCGAATTGCTAGAATACGAGTGTCTGCCCAGGAAGGACACATGGAGCCGGCACACCCCGCGGCTGGAAGTCCCTCTAGCCCAGAGCCGCCACACCGCCTTCATCGCAAACTGAGCCACCAGTACCAACAGCGACAAGGGCTCACCAACTTAGTGCTTGCTAGAGGCAGCACAACCGACCTTGCTAGATGTGAATTGACAACACAGAAGGAGTTCCAGTGTACCATTGTGGTTGCAAGATGAGGCACAACCGAGCATGCTAGAGGCGGTTTGGCAATGCAGAAGGAGTTCCAGTGTGCTTGCTAGATGTGGCACAACCGAGCTTACTAGAGGCAGATTGGCAACACAGGAGGAGTTCCAGACCACACACTCCCTGGAGTCCGGCAGGCCTCCCCACTGTGACACTGAAGCTGGAGCAAGTCCTCCCCACCCACACACACACACACACATCCCCTCCCACAGGTAGAGAGTGCCCTCCTACCCCTGGAAAAGGAATCCCGGGCTGAGTAACAAAGCTGTTGTCCCAACTGTCTTGGGTCTCTTCTAACTTCACCACTAGACTCACTCTGGGCACAAACCACACAACCCTATTACCAGACTAAGAGAGAGAAAGAGCCAGACATTGGGCCTCCACTTTCTGGAGCCAGGGTCATAGCCTCTCTCTCCCTTAAGCGGGCCATACACACACAGGCGAGCCCATCCGGTGGCCTGAAGAGGCTGGCCTGTTCAGGCAAACCTGGGCGTGTGTGGGTAGGGAACAGGCGCCTGTGCAGGTGGCCTCAACAGTCGTCCTGGGATCTGTCGTGGACAGATTTTCGTGGTCAGGCTCCAGTCAGGTTCTGGCAAACTGAGCGTGCGTCGGGTACCACAGGCCGTCAGGCATCAGTTTTGCGTCAGTTGTGCAGGAGTGAAGACGTTCAACAGAGTCAGATGGGACAATTTACTCCTCCTCATCAGCCAATCTTTTGCCCATTTGGTCCGTTTCTTCCTCTTTCTGGTATTTGCAATATAGAGGGTGGCAACAGCCCCAGTAGCATACAGCTCCAGGTCATCTGTGGGCAGCAGAGTGTCTATGGCCACCCTCACGCCACTGCATTTCGCTTGCAATTGTGCTCGAGATGTGAGGCCGACTGAATTGTGTGTGGGCACAGCATTGTTTCGTTGAGGCCGACCTCTTCAGGTCACCTGACAGGGCTCGCCTGTGCATAATATGGCCTGCTTTAGCCCTACCACCATTGATTCACTACACTACAACACCTGTTATAGATGTACAGTCAAACCCCGGCCCCCTTCCTTTTCCAGAGAGTGCCCCAGCAGCGAGTGTAAGTATAATATCCGGGACATCTCCCTCCAGATCTCCCCTCCCAATTCCCTTTCACCCCAATTGACCATTTCTTATAGCTATACCTCACGATACTGGATGTAAAGTTGTACTGTATATAGAGGCTAGTGCAATAATTAATCTTTCATCTAGCCTTCTGGAGTTTTTGTGTCAACCCTGTACTCTTAAGGTGTGTCAAATCCTGCTTTGGTGTTCCTTCCTGTTTAGAAGAACGCCGTTAGACTAGGAATATCCTAGTATAACAGTTTTTCCTGGTGCATTATGGTCCTGCTGATTCAACAGATTAAAGGACTGGAAGTGGGTCTGCTCCGTGTTTTCAGATTTAAAATCATAGTCAAGGTGGACTCTGCCAATGACTTAGAACATCTTAAATTGGTCTTGTTTAGCCTAGAATGACACAGATCTTGGTTAAGTACCGTTTGGGTAGGTTAATGCCTAAACTGACTCAAAACTCACTCGCTTATGTTTATTTTCTATCTATCTATCTGTCTATTGCCACATGCCTCAATCCCGCATGGGGTGGCCAAAAACAAATCGCCTCCATGTCACTCTGTTCCCTTCCATTTCACTACCACGCTCCCAACTCACACCCCCCTCTCTCATATACCTCTCCACTCCATCCCTCCATCTCATCCTCGGCCTCTCCCTCTCTCTCGCCCCTTCCACCTCACTCACATACACTCTCCTCATCAGTCTTTCACTCTCCATCCTCTCCACATGCCCAAACCACCTTAACGTGTTTCTGCTAACGCTTCCCATCACGTCCTCAACCACACCACAATGCTCCTTCACTTCCTCATTTGTTAGCCTGTCTCTCCATGTGACTCCACATGCTCCTCTCAAATAACTCATTTCCACTGCTCTCACTCTTGACATCTGTCCTTCCAACAGGGTCCAAGCTTCACTTCCATATGTTAGAGTTGGTATCACAATACTGTCATGTACCAATTTTTTCACTTCCATGCTCACCTCCCTGTTTCTTATCACTGCTTTCAACGAACCAGCAACCTTCCTTCCCTGCTGCACCCTTTCGAGCACTTCACCCTCCAGACTTCCATTCTTACTCATCACACTACCCAAGTACTTAAATTCACTCACATTCTCCATATCCTTCCCATCCAATTTCACTGTACATTCACTGGCTTCACTTCTCTCGAAGACCATCACTGCTCTTCCCTACATTCACCTTTAGATTCTGTTTCTTACACACACTCCCAAACTCATCTACCAAGCCTTGCAGCTCCCCTTCATCTTCGCTCAACAACACAGTATCATCTGCAAACAACAGTACAGGTAGTTTCCAAACACTGCCCTCTCTCACTAGGGCCGCTCCAACATCCACTGCCCGACCTTGTATCTCTTTTAATGCCCCATCCATGTACAGATTGAACAACCATGGAGACATGACATCCTTGTTTCAATCCAACCTTCAAATGAAAAGATTCACTCAGTTTGCCATCCACACGCACTGCAGCCTTAGCACCCTCAAACATACTCTTCACTGCCTTCAGCAACTTCCCATCCACTCCATATATTCTTAATACCTTCCACAAACCTTGTCTATCCACCCTGTCATATGCTTTCTCCAGATCCATGAAGGCTGCATACAACTTCTTGCCATTCTCTAGAAACTTTTCCACTAAGGATCTAAGAATGAATATCTGGTCTACACAACCTCTTCCCTTCCTAAAACCTCCTTGTTCTTCTCCAACTAATTTCTCTGTAATTTCCCTAACTCTGTCAATAAGTATCCTACCATATACTTTTCCTATTATACTGAGAACGCAAATCCCCCTATAATTACCACACACTGCTTTTTCCCCTTTTCCTTTGTACAGAGGAATGATTATACCTGACTTCCAATCCTCTGGGACTCTACCCTCCTCCCAAGCCAATCTGCACACCTTCCACATCCATTCTATTACAATCTCTCCCCCATGCTTCAGCATTTCACCACACACTCCATCAATTCCTGGGGCTTTCCCCATTTTAACTTTCTTCATTGCTTGCATTCACTTGCATCCTGGTGATTTCTTCCTCTCTTCTCACAACCCTCCTTCTCCCTGCCATTCCCCAGCCACTTATACTTGCATTACTTTCATTCTCTATGTTCAATAGTTCATTAAAGTGTTCTCTCCATCTGTTTACTTTTTCTCCCTTCTCCACTAGTAATCTACCATTTTTATCTTTCACACCCCCACTGACTTCGTTGGCACCCTGTCTAGCTCTCTTTACCTCCTTCCAGAACATTTTCTTACATTCCCTCCACTTTGCGCTCATATTCCTTCCAAACTCCTCCACCCTGAGCCCGGTCCTCCTACGGGAGGAAAATCTCACCAACTTTTTGAGGAGAGGAGACTGTAGCACCAGTCGAGCAGGGCAGTACTCCCAAGGAGGATGGAAAGCTGATGACAGGGAGAGCTGGAGCTCCCGTTTCATCAGCCCTCAGGACTTGTTCCTGACCATTCTCCTTTGCTGAACTTTTTCAGTGTCTCAGTTACACAGAGAGTAGACCAGCATGCTCTCCAATACAAGTTTCTCTAACTGTCAACACCAAACTACATACACGTTACACACTACACTTCCTTTTCAAAATTATCTCAAAAATGGCGCACAAAAATCATGCCTCGGAGTCCCCGGGAGGGGGGAACATAAATGCCCCCACCATCCGCCCCTCTCCCGGTGACGACTCAAAGAGCTGCCTGGAACCACTGTCTGACTCACTCCTTCTTCATTTCTGTAACATTCGCGGCCTTTCCTCTAACTTTCACACTGTCGAGCACCACCTCTTCTCCTCTAAACCTCACCTTCTCTTTCTCACTGAGACTCAGCTGTCTGAGGCAACTGACAGCAAACCCTTTTCTGTATCCTCCTACTTTCTCTATTCTCGTTTAAAAGCCAAAGGTGGCTGATGCGTACATGTACGCAACGATCTATCTTGCTCTCGTGTTCCTGAACTTGATTCTTCTGAATTCTCTACTCTCTGGCTTCGGCTTTCCTGTCATTCTCTGACTAAATATATCTGTGCTGTTTACTTATCTCCTAATTCTACTGACTATCAAAAATTCTTTGACTATCTTACTTCTACGATGGAACACATTCTATCCATTTCTCCTTTCTCAGAAATCTCCATTCTAGGAGATTTCAATGTTCACCACCACCTTTGGCTTTCCTCTCCTTTCACTGATCCACCTGGTGAACAAGCCTACATCTTTTCTATCCTTAATGACCTAGAGCAGCTTGTACAGCACCCTACCCGTATCCCTGACTGCCTTGGAGAGAGTTCCAACATACTTGACCTTTTCCTAACAACTAATCCTTCTGCTTACACTGTTCATCTTTTCTCTCCGTTGGGCTCCTCCGATCATAATCTTATTACCTTAACATGTCCAATCTCTCCAGTACGGCCTGTGGACCCTCCAAAGAAACGCCGCCTGTGGCACTTTGGAGCTGCAGATTGGGAGGCCCTCAGGTAGTACTTCTTTGATTTTCCATGGAATGATTATTGCTTCCTTGGCCGGGAGCCATCTGAGTGTGCCTTGCGCGTTACGGAGGTTATTCTCTCGGGCATGGAAGCATACATTCCTTTCTCATATCCTCTGACTAATGCAAGAAAGCCTTGGTTTAATCACACTTGTTCTAATGCTGTCCGCAACAAGGGGAGGGCCTATAAGAGGTACCGGAGCCAACCCACCCCTGAATCACACCTTTTATATATTTCTGCCCGGAATCGTGCTAAGTCTGTTCTTCGCTCTGCTAAAAACAATTTCATCCGTGCTAAATGTTCCCAACTCTCCAACTCGAATTCTTCTCGCTCCTTCTGGCACCTTCCCAAAAACCTTTCTAACAACTTTACCCCATCATCCTTCCCTCCTCTTTTCTACTCTGATGGCTCTGTAGCTATTTCTTCTACTGATAAAGCAGATCTCTTCGCTCAGACTTTCTCCTCCAATTCCACCTTAGACGATTCCGGTGCTATTCCTCCATCACTTCCCCCCTCTGACTTCCTCTTGACTGACATTAAAATTTCTTCAGCTGATGTGTTTTCTGCCATCACTGGCCTCAATACTAAAAAGGCATATGGTCCTGATGGAGTCCCTCCTGTTGTCCTCAAAAACTGTGTTTCTGTGCTTATACCCTGCCTAGGTAAACTCTTTCACCTTTGTCTCCCAACTTGTACCTTTCCTTCTTGCTGGAAGTTTGCTCTCATTCAGCCAGTCCCAAAGAAAGGTGACCATTCCCAACCCTCTAACTATCGTCCAATTGCTTTAACATCCTGTGTCTCAAAAGTTTTCGAGTCAATTCTTAACAGAAAAATTTTAAAGCATCTTTCCTGTCACAACCTTCTTTCTGATCGTCAGTATGGGTTCCGTCAGGGACGCTCCACTGGCGATCTTCTCACCTACCTTTCAGACTCTTGGTCATCCTCCTTTCGGAACTTTGGCGAAAGCTTTGTCATTGCACTTGACATCTCAAAGGCTTTCGATCGAGTCTGGCATAAATCTTTAATTTCCAAACTGCCCTCCTACGGTTTCTATCCTTCTATCTGTGCCTTCATCTCTAGCTTCCTTTCTGGTCGTTCTATAGCCGCTGTTGTAGACGGCCATCGTTCCTCTCCTAGACCTATCAACAGTGGTGTTCCTCAGGG
>JAGKTI010000044.1:6277-32692 GCA_018397915.1 Birgus latro | reverse complement strand
TTGGCTCGTATCTCTGATTGGGGTAAAAATAATCTTGTTATTTTTAATGCATCAAAAACTCAGTTCTTACACTTATCAACCCGACAAAATCTTCCTCAGGATTACCCACTAATGTTTAATAATGAACAGTTATGTCCTGCATCATCCTTGAACATGCTTGGGGTTTCATTCTCTCGGGATTTGTCTTGGAAAGAACATATTACATCTCTTGTGAAATCTGCTTCCAAGAGATTAGGTGTGCTAAGCCGATTCCGAACTTTCTTTACCCCTGCACAGTTGTTGACCTTGTACACGGGTTTTATTCGCCCGTGTATGGAGTACAACTCTCATGTGTGGGGAGGCTCCCCACATGCAGCTCTTCTCAATAGGGTGGAGTCAAAGGCTTTTCGTCTCATTAACTCTCCTCCTCTTACTGATTCCCTTCAACCTTTGTCTCTTCGCCGCACTGTTGCATCTTTATCTCTCTTCTATCGCTACTTCAATGGTCACTGTTCCTCTGAACTGTCTGCTTGCATCCCTCCACCTCTACGACGGGCACGTAGTACCCGTCTAGCAACAAACTCTCATCCCTTTTCTGTCCAACTCTCTAATGCAAGAGTTAACCGTTACTCCCAGTCCTTCATTTATGCAACTGGTCAACTCTGGAACTGTCTTCCTCTGTCTGTATTTCCTACTTCCTATGATCTCCAGTCTTTCAAACGCAGTGTGTCCAGGCATCTCGAATTGAACGGATCTTGAATTTGGCTCTCTTTTGTATTGTTTTTGCTTTTTCTTGGAAGGAACAGTATGCAGGCCTGTGGCCTTTGGTTCCTTCTAGCTTGCATAAAAAAAAAAAAAATCCACTTTCTTCTTAGTCTCTCTTACTAATCTTTTCACCTCTCTCCTCCTCACTACATATAACTCTCTCGTCCGTCTCTCAGCTTCTTCGTCGCCCCTATTCCTCATCCACTCATTATATGCTTTCTTCTTTTGTGCCACAGCCTCTCTCACCTCTTCAGTCCACCATGCTGTTCCCTGAACCCCCTTTCGTCTTCTCTTCACCCCACACACCACCTCACATGCTGCACAGATTTCTTCTGTGAATACCTTGCACACCCCTTCCAAGTCCCCCATCTGCTCCAATCCATATTTACCCAATCGCTCCTCCACTTCCCTTTTATATTCAGCCTTTATTCCTTCCTCTTGTAACTTTTCTACCCTCCTTGTAACAAATACTTCCTCCTGTCCTTCCATTCTTCTCTTCCTCCATCTTGTTTGGATTCCGATTCTGGCCACCACCAAGTGGTGGTCAGAAAGTCCACTCCCCCAACCTCTATATACTCTTGCATCCATTACACATCTCATCCTTTCATCCACACACACATAGTCAATCATTGCCTTCCGTTCATTCATTCCACCGTCCTCTCTTCTCACCACTCGTCATGTATACCTATGGATCATTTTGTGCCTGAAGAGGGTATTATCTACCACCAACCCCCTCCCAGCTCAAATGTCCACTAAAGCACTGCCATTCTCATCCATCTCTGCAGGCACACCCCACTGACCAACCACTCCATCCACCTTTTCATTCTCTACTTTTCCATTCATATCTCGAATCAGAAACACTCTCTCATTCCTTTCAAACTTTTCCAGGCAGGTTTTCACATTTGTCCAAAACTCTTCTCTCACTCTACTTACACGATCTTGCGTTGGCGCATACACGCACTCAGTTGCCCACATTTGTAGTCTAACTTTCACTCTTACCCACACAATTCTTGACCCAACTGATCCATACTCTCTTACATTCTCCTTCCACCTGTTGCTCACAGCAATACACACTCCCTCTTTCGCCCTCTCATTCTCACCCACTCCCGTGCATATACCCCATCCATACTCCCATTCTCTCACACTCTCACCTCGCCATTTAGTTTCAGTTATTCTACATATATCCACTTTCGCACTCTCAAGCACCTGAACAATCTCTCTCTCTTTCACCTTATCATTCATACCCCTAACATTCCACGTTGCAGTGTTTACCACGTCCTTTGTCTGGTCCTTTGTCGTCAACTTTTGGTCAGTCCTGGTCCGAGGCTTGTTGTTCATATTTTTAGTTAGCTGTTTTTACGGGGTGGGGCACTAACCCACCACCAACCCTTTTAGTCGCCTCTTACAAGAAGCAAGGATACTGGGGGAGAATTCTTGAAAAAAAAACTTTCACTATTAAAAAAAAAAAAAGGTTGAGGTTACTGTTCACAAAGCCTTAACCATATTAAATACCACTGAGCTCTGTTATAGAGCTCAGTGCTAAGTACCCCACAATATCCTGCTTATTTTTTGTTTGTAGAAGAAATGTCACAGAGGAAAGTTGACTGATAGAACTGTGGAGTGAGTTGATCCATGTTATTATTTCGTTGGTGTTATGGGTTTGTAACATTTACCACACTTCCTGACCTCAGCAGTTATACACTAATCCCTCGATTATCCATCATAATAGAGGCAAAGGCATGACCGGATACGGGCAATGTCCAGACACAGAGCAACATCCTCTGCTGTACCCATACCCTACTTATACCCACACTCAGTCTATATATGTACAGTACCCCTTCTAATTTTGGCAGTGTTCTGTGGTCTTTCAGCAGTTCTTAGACATCAAAACACATTGCATTATGCAATATAGTCCTAAACACTAAGAAAACAATGCATAAACAACAAAAAACTAAAATACTTTGGACAACAACGACAATGAAGAGATGTATAGCCACAGTACAAGTATCAGAACCAGAAGGACATAAGAAGCCGATAAACAGCTCCCAGAAGACCTAGTCCAGAGTTGCCACTCAGCCACCACTGAAGCCGAACCACCAGTACCACTGATGACGGGAGCTCATCAGCTTAGTGCCTGTTACAGGCGGCAAATCCGAGCTTGCTAGAGGCAGCTTGGCAATGCAGAAGGAGTTCCAGTGCTCTTGCTAGAGGTGGCTTGGCAACACAGGAGTTCCAGACCACACACTCCCTGGAGTCCGGCAGGCTTCCGCAACGTGATGCTAAAGCTGGAGTCAGTCACCTCCCCCCTTCACACACACATACACACACCCTCACACACGTAAAGAGCACTCTTGTACCCCTGGAAAAAGAATCATGGGCTTAGTAATACTGTATAAACTTGCTGTCCCAACTATCTCGGGTCCCTTCCAACTTCACCACTAGACCCACTCGGTACAGACTACACTACTATATCCCCAGACTGAGTGAGAGAGACAACCAGACATCGGGTCTCCATTTTGCCGCAGCCAGAGTTGTAGTCTATCTCCCCCTTGGTCCTACCTCAAATAATTTGCCCAGACCGTGCAAGAGTTAAGCATATGCCTAGATGCAGAATTTCATGAGCTTTCCCGTGGTGTTTTTGGAATTTTGATTCAACATATAATATTTGAATCAATTGCAATAAACTAAAAAGCTCGCGCAGTGATTGTGGGTGATGCACTGGTAGGGAGGACTGAGAGAGGAGGAGGGATAAGCCGGGTAGCAGTGAGCATGGGGAGGGATCACTGAGCTCTATAAAGCCTATTTTGGCGGGGTCAATGGGATTGGATTAGGACTGAGGCAGATTACTGATCCAAAAAGGCCACACCAAAACATTCCAGCAGTTTCGGGTCGGCTTGTCCTGTTGCCATGGCGACACCCCAGTGTCCCTGTAGTGGGAAATCTTGACTCCTTGCGTTGGTTGCACATGTGCCGTCAGCTGCCAGATGTACGACTCATTCGCAACAGAAGCACTGCAGAGAGGAACCAGCTGGATGATTGGTTATTTTGTGTCAGTGGACTCGGGAATTTTGCCAACAATATTCCGTGCTGATTTCACAATTCAGTCCTGTAATTTTTTCCAGTCTTACTTCCATTATATGGTCTCTTTTTTTCCTTCGAACTGTCTACAGTGGGCCTAATTTGTTGGGCCAAAAATTACTTAAGGAATGAAAGATAAAAATGGTAGATTACTAGTAGAGAAGGGAGAAAAAGTGAACAGATGGAGAGAACACTTTAATGAACTTTTGAACATGGAGAATGAAAGTAATGCAAGTATAAGTGGCTGGGGAATGGCTGGGAGAAGAAGGAATGTGGGAAGAGAGGAAGAAATCAGTAGGAGGGAAGGTGTGGAAGCAAAGAAGAAAGTTAAAATGGGGAAAGCCCCAGGAATTGATGGAGTGTGTGGTGAAATGCTGAAGTATGGTGGAGAGATAGTAATAGAATGGATGTGGAAGGTGTGCAGATTGGCCTTGGAGGAAGGTAGAGTCCCGGAGGATTGGAAGTCAGGTATAATTATTCCCCTGTACAAAGGAAAACGGGTGTGTGGTAATCATAGGGGCATTTGCCTTCTTAGTGTAATAGGAAAAGTATATGGTAGGATACAAACAGAGGAATTAGTTGGAGAAGAACAGAGAGGTTTTAGGAAGGGAAGAGGTTGTGTAGATTAGATATTCATTCTTAGATATTTAGTGGAAAAGTTTCTATAGAAGGGAAAGAAGTTGTATGCAGCCTTCATGGATTTGGAGAAAGCATATGACAGGGTGGATAGACATGGATTTTGGAAAGTATTAAGAATATATGGAGTAGATGGGAAGTTGTTGAAGGTCGTGAAGAGTATGTACGAGGGTGCTAAGGCTGCAGTGCGTGTGGATGGTGAACTGAGTGAATTTTTCCATTTGAAGGTTGGATTGAAACAAAGATGTGTCATGTCTCCGTGGTTGTTCAATCTGTATATGGATGGGGTTATATAAGAGATACAAGGTAGGGCAGTGGATGTTGGAGCGGCCCTAGTGAGAGAGGGCTGTGTTTGGAAACTCCCTGTACTGTTGTTTGCAGATGATACTGTGTTGTTAAGTGAAGACGAAGGGGAGCTGCAAGGCTTGGTAGATGAATTTGGGAGTGTGAGTAAAAAACAGAATCTAAAGGTGAATGTAGGGAAGAGTAAAGTGATGGTCTTAAAGAGAAGCAAAGTACAGTGAGATTGGATGGGGAGGATATGTAGAATGTGAGTTCATTTAAGTACTTGGGTAGTGTGATGAGTAAGGATGGAAGTTTAGATGGTGAAGTGCTTGAAAGGATGCAGCAGGGAAGAAAGGTTGCTGGTCCCTTGAAAGCAGTGATAAGGAACACGGAAGTGAGCATGGAAGTGAAAAAGCTGTTACATGACAGTACAGGTATTGTGATACCAACTCTAACATATGGAAGTGAAGCTTGGGCCCTGTTGGAGGGACAGAAGTCAAGGGTGAAAGCAGTGGAAATGAGTTATTTGAGAGGAGCATGTAGAGTCACATGGAGAGACAGACTGACAAATGAAGCAGTGAAGGAACGTTGTGGTGTGGATGTGATAGGAAGCGTTAGGAAGAACACATAAGGTGATTTGGGCATGTGGTGAGGATGGAGAGTGAGAGCCTGATGAGGAGAGTGTATGTGAGTGAGGTGGAGGAGGGGGGAGACCAAGGATGAGAAGGATGGATGGAGTGGAAAGGTATATGAGAGAGGGGTGTGTGAGTTGGGAGCAGGGCAGTGAAATGGTGAGGGACAGAGCAACATGGAGGTGATTTGTTTATGGCCACTCCTTACGAGATTAAGGCATCTGGCAATAGATAGATAGATAGGCAGAATCCTTGGTAAACTATGGTAGTTGCGTGTTAACCTGCTGAGTGCCAGCAGACTTTGGACCCTCATGGAGCCGTGGTGCCTTCAAGCAGGAGAGTGGAATTTTTAAGATGGCAGCAACCTCAGGTCTTTGTAATAAAAAGGGAGGCTCAGTAGACTTACATTTGAATCACTATCTCAAAATGTACACTGGTAATTCATCATCCATACCTTTCTCACTTTAAGACTGGGTAAGGTAAGGTCCAGAGTACCAGGAAAAAAAAAAAAATGAGATACAAACCAAGTGTGCCCAAGTAAAAAGACCATACTCCCATTCAAGCTCTGGAAACCTGGCTCCACCTGATAGGTATAGCATATTCCAGAGGTACAGTAGCTTCATATTCACCCATCCAACACAGTTAATCCAATGATTATCAAGTAAAAAAAGAGTGGTAACCTTGAACATAAAGTGCAAATAAGTCATCCAGCCAAGTTGATTCCTCATCAGTTTCCATATCTCCTTTTCTCACCCACTCAGTTACCATATCTATCCACCTTCTTCTTGGCTTACAATGCCTCCTTCCACCTATACCCTCTCAACACATTGTTCACACCCATTCTCTCCATATGACCATACCAGCTAATTAACTGAAAACAGCACAATATACCTTGTAAGTGAAGGTAACGCAATGCTGGTAATGAAACTATTATATACAGTTGTGTACTTTTTATATTTATGGACTATACAGGTACTGCGTAATTCAGTTAGCACTTTATTTACATACAAATATGAAATATAAACATGCTGAATGAGAGAAAAATGCAAGAATCTGCTAGTTCAGTAAATGCTTACGATAATGGAAGGTACCCTGTACTGGTACCACTCTGCTGTACGATGCCAACATCAACTGCAATAAATTTTTCCAAGAAAATCACATCTTAACCACCAGAATCAGGGTTATGACAAACACCTTTATTAGTGCCATGTTTTGGCACTTTTAAAGATGATTGTCATAACTCTTATCCTGCTTTGTCATACCTCTTATCCTGCTTTTTATTTTCCGACTGTGCTTGCCACATGGCAAATCTCTTTGACACTTTTTTTTTTCCAGCCTGCCTCATACAACGATCATCACCCTGACTTCCTTTCCCCACCCATGCCTCAAATATCTATGTACAAATGTATACAAATCACAGACACATTATGGATTCCTTGACTCTCAGAGCCTAATATAACATTCACAAGAATGTAGATGTATTGGCAAAGGCCAGCAGAGAAAAAATGAGAAGCAAAAGAGGTGAAATGAGTGGATGAACTTCTTCCCTGACTGAACTTGTGACTGAATCAAATCTTGATCAGTTTTCATAAGGATAACCTCATATTATTTAATCCCTTCAGTCCATTGATGTATTATGTATTTTAGTCTACCTTCCTCAACATGATCTTATTTACTTTGGAGAGACATCAGACAGGAGGAACTTTGTTGTTGCCATCACTAATCCATTCAATGCAAAAGGTCTTCTTATGCTGAATAATGGCAACTGGAATATGTCATCATACTGAGGGGGTATTCATCACTTGTGTGGTCTTTTATGATTCAAGAGTGAAAAAAATCTCCTAACCATCTGATGACATTGGAAGTCTAAACTGCCAAGTATTTTGTAGTAGCTACCACCTTATAATGTTAGTTAACCCTAGCAGGTTTCTGGGCCAGGCAGATTATGTCTGTGCTACAGTCAGCCGCTCTTGCACTGACTCACATCTTAATGCTGCGATATTTTTCTCTGATCATTCTGTGTAAATACACTTTTCAAGATAAAGTGTTGTTTTTGTGTCATTTTAAAGCTGAATAGATGTACTTTATCGCAGTATGTTCAAGAAAGGAAAACAAAGAAAATAAGTCAAAATGACGAGTTGATGTTAGGTGAAAACCAAAAATTTTATACTGGTACCTTGTAGAAAAATATTCAGCAAAAAAATATATTAAAAAAAAAAAGCTAATAAAGATATGTAAACTGAGATGGTTTGGGCATGTGGAGAGGATGGGGGATGATAATTGGGAGCAGAAAGTGAGAAGTGTTAATGTTAGGGGTAGGGTAGTGAGAGGTAGATGGAAAAAAAACCTGAGATGAAGTCATTGAATGTGACCTAGGGAAGCTGCCAGAGATCAAGCAGCATGGACAGCTACCATCAGGTGACCAAGGCCGATGCATGCAAGCATTTGGAGCCTTCAAAAATTAAAATGTATACATCAGACTGAAGGGGTTCATGAATGCCCTTGCATGGCCCAATATACAGGAGCTGAAAATGTCCCCATGATGGCTAGTGCATTGGAATGTGATTGCCAGGATTCTGTGCCTGACACACATCATACAGTGAGGGATAATGTGGCATGACACTGTGGTTGTATATGTGTGGGTTGTAGCTGTGGATGAAGCCTGGATGGTTCACTCCTCCACCACCTGGGATTTGAGAGGTAGGGCCTGCAGTGGTGGTGGTGGCAGTAGTGGTGGCAGTGTGTGCTATGGGTGGGGATATGGGCTGGTGTGTGTGTAACCCCTGGCCACCTCCTCCCACACCTCCTCCTTGAGGGTGAGATGCTAAATTTGGGTGCTGCTGGGTGTGGGTCAGAGCGGCAAGGAGTCTGGGCATGTGTGAGGGTTTTGGGGCGCGTCTTGCAGCCAGTCTGGGATTCCGGTGTACTGGGGGCACCCTTCCTCGTCCACCCCCAACCCCCTGCCCTTCCTCTTCACCCCCACCCGTTCCCTCTGGGTGGCTTGTTCGCATATGTGTCTTTAAGTGGTGAACCTGAAACAAACCAGTCTCAGCTTACCAGCAGAAGACTTACAAATGCTAATACTACTACTAATAATAGTGATAATAATAATGATAATAATCCATCCATCCATTCATCATCCAATGCCCCATGAGAAGCGGAGAAGCCCGGGGTTAGGCAAGCTGGTCCTGATATTTAAGATGAGAGTGACCAGCCTCAGTCATCCCTGAGTGGCATTTTGTAAGCCAACCAACCCTTGGATATAAACCTACACTGGCTCAATCCGACTGGAGCACCTATATTACCCAGTAAACCACCAGGTGCCATAATTTGGTTATATAGTTACCACCCAGCATGGTAAATGGTTTCCTGGTGTACAGTGTAGAGTCACCCACAGGCAGCAGAAAGGGGAAAGAATGAAGGAAAGACAGAAGAGGGAGTGTAAAGTCACCCATAGGCAGAAGGAAGTGGAAAGAATGAAGGAGAGAAAAACAGAAGAGGTAGGAGAGACGAGAGGAAAAGTCAAACACCCAATGCAGCACTACATCGAGTGAGTGGATGGTGAGCACCCCTATCTACCACACAATATATAAAATAAATAAATAAATAATAAGTGTAAGGATAGCACCCTGGAGATTTATGTCATGAAACAATATGTAGGTGATAAAGCTGGAAAAGGAAAAAGAAAGCATGAGAGAAAAATATGAAACAAGTGCATTCAGTACTGTCATCCAATACAAAGTCCTCTACCAGATGATAACCAAACACATATGACTGACTTTGGGAGTAGATGGTTGGTTGTTCTGCACGACACACCGTCATGGCATGGGGAACAATTGTGTGAAATTATTTCAAAATCTGTCCATGCATGTGGATGTTACAGAGTGGACACGAATGTAGGCATGGCTGTTAAGTAGGACAGCACCAGACCTTGTCCGAGCCCCAAGTGTGACCTTGACCTTGGGAGTAGATGGCTGGTTGTTGTGCGCAACAAACCATCATGGTATGGGGAACAACTGTGTGAAGTTATGTCAAAATCAGCCCATGTATGTTAAGTTACAGCATGGACATGAAATTGCAGACAACCTTGTTTGAGCTCCAAGTATGACCTTGACCTCGGGAGTAGATGGCTGATTGTTGTGCGCAACACAAATTCATAGTGTGAGGAAGTTGTTTCAGAATCTGTCTATGCATTTGGAAGTTGCAGAGCGGACATGAATTGCAAATGACCTTGTTTGAGCCCCATGTGTGACCTTGACCTTGGGACTAAATGGCTGATTATTGCACGCAAAACACCGTCATGGTATGGGGAACAATTGTGTGAAGTTATATCAAAATCTGTCCATACATGTGGAAGTTACAGAGCGGACACAAAATTGCTGAAGGACTGACATACTGACACACTGAAGGAACCGTGCAAACCTATACTCCTCGAACAGTTTCATCGGCAGAGGACTAATAAATAAATAAAAAATAAGAATAAGAACAAAGCATCCTGGGGTATGTCATGACCATCCCCAGAATGAAGTTTTTGAGAGGAAGCAATACATCAATAAAATTGACACTTAGAGATACATCATCCTGCAAAGAAATATTAACAGACCAGTATGCAGATATTCAAATTACCATCCATTCCACCCATCATCAAGTCCTTTATTAATTCCATCAGCAACACAGATGCCTGGGACTTGGGTACTTAATGTTGACATTTAAGGTGGGTGTAACCAGGTACTTTCCACCGAGCAGCATTTTCTATCTATCTGTCTATTGCCAGATGCCTTAATCCAGTAAGGGGTGGCCATAAACAAATCGCCTCCATATCGCTATGTTCCCTGCCATTTCACTGCCCTGCTCCCAGCTCAGACCCCCCTCTCTCATATACCTTTCCACTCCATCCCTCCATCTCATCCTTGGTCTCCCCCTCCCTCTCCCTCCTTCCACCTCACTCACATACACTCTCCTCGTCAGTCTCTCGCTCTCCATCCTCTCCACATGTCCAAACCACCTTAATGTGTTCTTCCTAACGCTTCCTATCACATCCACATCCACACCACAACGCTCCTTCACTTCCTCATTTGTCAGTCTGTCTCTCCATGTGACTCCACATGCTCCTTTCAAATAACTCATTTCCACTGCTCTCACTCTTGTCTTCAGTCCTTTCAACAGGGTCCAAGCTTCACTTCCATATGTTAGAGTTGGTATCACAATACTGTCATATAGCAGTTTTTTCACTTCCATGCTCACTTCCCTGTTTCTTATCACTGCTTTCAAGGAACCAGCAACCTTTCTTCCCAGCTGCACCCTTTCCAGCACTTCACACTCTAAACTTCGATCCTTACTCATCACACTACCCAAGTACTTAAATGAACTCACATTCTACATATCCTCCTCATCCAATCTCACTGTACATTCACTGACTTCACTTCTCTCGAAGACCATCACTTTACTTTTCCCTACATTCACCTTTAAATTCCGTTTCTTAAACACTCTCCCAAATTCATCTACCAAGCCTTGCAGCTCCCCTTCGTCTTCACTTAACAACACAGTATCATCTGCAAGCAACAGTACAGGGAGTTTCCAAACACTTCCCTCTCTCGCTAGGGCCACTCCAACATCCACTGCCCTACTTGTATCTCTTTTATAACCCCATCCATATACAGATTGAACAACCACGGAGACATGACACATCCTTGTTTCAATCCAACCTTCAAATGGAAAAATTCACTCAATTCACCATCCACACGCACTGCAGCCTTAGCACCCTCATACATATTCTTCACAGCCTTCAACAACTTCCCATCTACTCCATATATTCTTAATACTTTACACAATCCTTGTCTATCCACCCTGTCATATGCTTTTTCCAAATCTATGAAGGCTGCATACAACTTTTTTCCTTTCTCTAGAAACTTTTCCACTAAAGATCTAAGAATGAATATCTGATCTACACAACCTCTTCCCTTCCTAAAACCTCCTTGTTCTTCTCCAACTAATTCCTCTGTTATTTCCCTAACTCTGTCAATAAGTATCCAACCATATACTTTTCCTATTACACTAAGAAGGCAAATGCCTCTATGATTACCACACACTTCTTTTTCCCCTTTTCCTTTGTACAGGGGAATAATTATACCTGACTTCCAATCCATTCTACTACTATCTCTCCCCCATACTTCAGCATTTCACCACACATTCCATCAATCCCTGGGGCTTTCCCCATTTTAACTTTCTTCATTGCTTTCACAACTTCCATCCTAATGATTTCTTTCTCTCTTCCTACATCCCTCCTTCTCCCAGCCATTCCCCAGCCGCTTATACTTGCATTACTTTCATTCTCTCTCTTCAACAATTCATTAAAGTGTTCTCTCCATCTGTTCACTTTTTCTCCCTTCTCTACTAGTAATCTACCATTTTTATCTTTCACTCCCCAACTAACTTTTTTGGCACCCTGTCTAACTCTCTTTACCTCTTTCCAGAACATTTTCTTACATTCCCTCCACTTTGCACTCAAATTCCTTCCAAATTCCTCATCCACTCTCTTCTTACTCTCTCTTACTAATCTTTTCATCTCTCTCCTCCTCTCTACATACAACTCTCTCTTCTCTCTCTCAACTTCTTCGATGCCCCTGTTCCTCATCCACTCACTATAAGCTTTCTTCTTTTGTGCCACAGCCTCTCTCACCTCTTCAGTCCACCATGCTGTTCCCTGAACCCCCTTTAGTCTTCTCTTCACCCCACATACGACCTCACATGCTGCACAGATTTCTTCTGTGAATACCTAACACACACCTTCCACGTTCCCCATCTGCTCCAATCTATATTTACCCAATTGCTCCTCCACTTCTCTTTTATATTCTGCCTTTTTCCCTCCTCTTGTAACTTTTCTACCCTCCTTGTAAAGGAGTTATTTGAGAGGAGCATGTGGAGTCACATGGAGAGACAGACTAACAAATGAGGAAATGAAGGAGCGTTGTGGTGTGGTTGGGGACGTGATGGGAAGCATTAGGAGAAACACGTTAAGGTGGTTTGGGCATGTGGAGAGGATGGAGAGTGAAAGATTGATGAGGAGAGTGTATGTGAGTGAGGTGGAGGGGGCGAGAGGGAGGGGGAGGCCGAGGATGAGATGGAGGGATGGAGTGGAGAGGTATATGAGAGAGGGGGGTGTGAGTTGGGAGCGTGGTAGTGAAATGGCAGGGGACAGAGTGACATGGAGGCGATTTGTTTGTGGCCACCCCGTTCGGGATTGAGGCATCTGGCAATGGATAGATAGATAGTAAAGAACTAATATCTCCTGTCCTTCCCTTCATCATTTTCTCCATTTTGTTTGGACTTTAATTCTGACCACCACCAAGTGGTAGTCCAAAATTCCACTCCCCCAACCTCTATATACTCTTGCATCCATTACACACCTTCTCGTTCTTTCATCCACACACACATAATCAATCACTGCCTTCCATTCATTCAGTTCACTATCCACCCTTCTCAACACTCGCCGCGTATATCTGTGGATCATTTTGTGCCTGAAGAGGGTATTAGCTATCACCAACCCCTTCCCAGCACAAATATCCACTAAAGCACAGCCATTCTCCTCCATCTCTGTATGCACACCCCACTCACCAACCACTCCATCCACTTTCACATTCCCTACTTTTCCATTCATATCTCCAATCAAAAACACTCTCATTCCTTCCAAACTTTTCCAAGCATGCTTCCATGTTTGTCTAAAACTCTTCTCTCACTCTGCTTGCACGATCTTGCATTGGCGCATACACGCACACAATTGTCCACATTTGTAGTCCAACTTGCACTCTTACCCACACAATCCTTGACCCAACTGATCCATACGCTCTTATTTTCTCCTTCCATCTGTTACTCACGACAACACACACTCCTTCTTTTGCCCTCTCATTCTCACCTACACCCGTGCATATACCCCATCCGTACTCCCATTCTCTCACATTTTCACCTCTCCATTTAGTTTTTGTTAATCCACATAAATCCACTTTTGCACCCTCAAGCACCTATACAATCTCTCTTTCTTTCACCTCATCATTTATACTGTACTCCTTACATTCCAAGTTGCAATCCTTACCAAGTTCTTTGTACGGTCCAAAGTCGTCATCTTTTGGTCAGTCCTGGTCCGAGGTTTCTTGTTCGTATTTTTAGTTAGTTGTTTTACAGGGTGGGGCACTAACCCACCACCAACCCTTTTAGTCACCTCATACGACAAGCAGGGATAGTACTAGCAGAGTATTTTTGAAACCCCCCAACCCCTTGGAAACAAAACCCATATGGGCTCCATAGAGATGGAGGACCTTAACCTACTAGATAATCAGATGTACATTTGATTACGGTACAGTATATGGTTACCAATGAACACAGTCAATAGTTTCCTGAGCTACCAGAAGCATTTTGGCTGTCACTCAGTGCAACACATATCACCTGCAGGTAGCATTAAATCAAGTACATGGATGGTGGTCAAAATAATATCTATCTATCTATATATAGCCAGATATGCCCAGTGTCCTCAATATAGGACAGAACTGGGTATTTTCTATTAGAATGCTAACCGCACTAACTGGCCTCACACCGCTAACTGACTGGGCCCCGGCTGCACACCGCAGGACCCTTCCGGTGACGTCACCACTCGTGACATGACAGGTGTGTGCGCACACACACACTAACAGCAATATGTACTAATACTCTCGTCCTCTCATCTTAATTTGACAAAAGATTCCAAGGACGAAGCTGAATGGTCTATTGGCATCCGATACACACTATGTATCCAATACAAAGACTTTTGTGTAAGTACCATCAACACCCAATACACACTATGCATCAAATACATAGACTTTTGTTTAATTACTATCAAGACCCAGTCTGTGGCCACATACAAATATGTGATGTCTCTTGAAGTATTATAATCCTTCTAGTCTCAGCTGACTGCTGCACGCAGCTGCTCGGTCAAGGCACCTTTCTTGGTGAGACAATCAGCCAGTTGTTGTGATGTATTCATCCAAGATACTTCATTAATCTCCCCTCACTCCAACATGCCTTGTAATACAGCAATATCAGTGCGCAATCTCCTGTCTTCTACGCTCCTACAGGAGTAAAGGGCGTCCACCAGACTCTTGTTGTTGACGAAAGACTTTATTTTGAACTTTCCACATCCAGAGACCTCGTGCAACAGCAGTCTCAGCACATTCAAGCAACACCAACGCTTCAGCAGATAAGGTAGATTTGACGACCCTCCTGATCTTTCTTGTCCGCGACAAATGGGATATTTTGCCTCACTAGCATCTCGTAGGAAGATCACAAAACCTCCCTGAGACCCACTGCCTACAAGGTTGGCAAATGAGGCATCTGAAAAGCACTCTATATAACAGTCGTCGATCAGCCCCATTCTTGGAATGTATAGCCTCATGTTGCCAGTCTTCACCCTTGAGATCACCTTATTAAGTCTAAGCAAATCCGCTACGGTAGCTCGGTTGCTAGTCACGCTCAACTCAGACACATCAAAGGCAATATCTGGCCGAGTGTGTGTGGCAATCCCATTGAGTTGCCCAATTAAGGCTCGGTACTCCGTTTTCTCAGATTCAGACAGCTCTCCTGATTTTACTGCTGCACGATGTCTACTCAGCGTGACTGGTTCAAAGACGAAGCATACTGGATTTGGTTGAGCATTATGCTGCCATCGATGTTGGAGACAACATTGAGGCCAACGTATTTGAAAGCTTTTGATTCCAAACTGCCGATGAGGAATATTTGACTCAAGCGGTTTATCACTTGCTGCTCGAACTCATGTGTACCAGCCCAAGGGAAGACATCGACATAAATGCATAAAATGCCTTTGACTTTGCCACTACAGTATTGCTCCAAAAGAACAGTGCTGAATCCAGTGATGACACTTTAGCTCCGAGACTCAACAATTGATCTTTTACGTGCAGATACCAATGCCTAGCAGCATCACAAAGTCCATAAACCGTTTTCTTTAGTCTCCATAACCTAACATTTGCATATTTAGGGAGAGGATATAAATGAACAACTCTCTCAATGTCATTATCTTGCAGGTAGGCAGCTTTCATGTCCATAGTGTGGCAATCCCATTGGTTGGTGGAGGCCAAAGAAAGTGCCAAAAGCACAGCTTCTTTTGAACATGTAGGAGAGTCTTTTCGGAGATCCAATGTGTCTTCCTCAAATTCTCTGGCAACTAAGCAGGCTTTAACAATCGGCTTTCCATTTTTCACTTTTTCCAAGAGTCTTTTCGGAGATCCAATGTGTCTTCCTCAAATCCTCTGGCAACTAAGCTGGCTTTAACAATCGGCTTTCCATTTTTCACTTTTTCCATCACAACCCATCGAACTGTTATGGCATCTTGCCCATCATCATCTACTTCCTCAGAGTTGAAAAGAACAAGCATTTCTGCATCATCATTCATCAACCACTTCCCATGTGCTAAAATTATTTTGCAAATCTATCCAATCAATGCTGCCATCAGAGTCCCTCATCAAATTGTAGCTGTGTTTGTACTTTCCTGTGGCTTTACCTGCTCAACGCACAATCCTTCAAAAACCAACTCTCCGCTTTCTGAATCTATTCCCTTTATACGTTGACCAACAGAAACTTTGGGAGGCTGAATAACCGGAATAGAAACTGTGAGAGGCTCATCAACCAGAACTGCACCATTTTCCGACTCATCATCTGGCGGATAGTCATTCAACACTTGCGAAGAATCGTCATTAGGCTTCTGGACAATATTGTTCTTCTCATCACTGCGGACACTGCCCTCAACTGTAGTATCTTGCTCTGGCCCATGTGCTAGACGACACACGTGCACTCGCATGTAGACACCGCCGTGTCTTACCAGAATTTGTTTCCCATCTCTGCCTATTACAATTCCAGGACTGTGCCACTCATGACTGTCATTTCTTTTGCAGAAGACTTCACCTCCATTTCAGATATCGTTTAAGTCACTCAAACGTATGTTGTGCCACAGCGCCCTAGCCAAACGTTCATCTGATTCAGTCTTTATAAACTCTTGTCTTGCTAAATGAAGAGCGTTCAAATTTTCTCACAATTTTGGATGGTGATGTACGTTCCAAGGCTGAAGGATCATTTGCATACACATTAGGCAGGGCAGGGTTTTGACCAAGAACAAGTTGGTTAGGAGAAACACCTGCATAGTTGATGAGAGCATTTCTTGCCAATATTGCCCATGCCAAGATCACATCCAAGTCACACTGGCTATCAGCCATTATCTTCCTAACAATGTCACCAATGACTGCATTTTGACGCTCACATATTCCGTTGCTCCATGGACTCTCTGCAGACATCATCATGATCTTGATATTGAAGGCCTCTCCCAATGCTCGCATTTCAGCACTGTTGAATTTACAACCATTATCCGTAAGAATTTTTCCAGGTGCGCCAAACACAACAATCCAGCTCCAAAATACTCCTTTGATAATGGTGGCCACACACTTGTCCATGATTACTATCGCACTGCAATACCTGGTCACCAGGTCAACAGGGACTAAGAAATAATGCCTTCCCCAAGCTTTCAAATCCATGGCTATGGCTTCGTTAAACTTAGACGCCATGGGCAAACTGACTACGGGTCGAGGCTTGGCTTTCTTGAATCTGCAACAGACTGTACATGCATCAGATACAGCCTTGACAGCCCGCTCCAGTTCTGAATTTTTAATCCCAGCATCTGTAATCAGTTTAATTAGTTTTGCCTATGTTGGGTGTCCAAACTGCCTGTGAAGCTTCGAAGCCATTTTTTTTCCCCTTAGAGATGCCAGCGTGTTTCACAAAACTCATGGCTTAGTCATAAAGAAATTGGAGGCAAGTAATGCCGTGAAGATGAGGACTTCAAATTAATGATAGTTCCGCAAATTGTGACCTGGTCATTTTCAAAGTTAATCAACATTTTTGCTTTTTTCATGGAATGTTTACTCAGCAGCAAGGGAATACTGCAGTTCACAACATCAGTCACAATGGTTGCACGCATATTTCCAATGTAGCAGGGCAGAGTAACACATTTGAGGGAAGTAACCATGACTCCATCAGTGAAAGTAAATGCTGAGGATGACATCTCTTCTATCATAGCTTCATGTTCGTAATCAGTGAGCTCACTTAGATAGCAGCTGATCCATTCATCTCCACATACAGTTGTAGAACACACTATGTCTAGAACAGCACATCCCTTAGATTCTTCTACTAGCGTCTGTAATTTACCTCTACTAGCGGCATTATCCGCATAACCTATAAATAATGACAGATCTGCTGTTTCAGAATTTTATTCTCAACTGCTGTTATTCTCATATGCATCCAGACAGTCACTTGCCCAATGAAAGCTCGAATCACATACTAAACACCTCGATACCTTTCCATCAGGCCCAAGCGGCTTCTGCCTCCTGCAGGTGGATGAGCGTTGGGAAATTCTAGCAGACACGGTTGAATATTGGCCACACCATGACCTCGATCATGTACTGCACCACCCCAAAACAGTGTCCGTCCTCGTTGAGTACCTCTAACGTGAAACGTTTCCTCACCCCCAACTTCGTCACTCCAAAATACTGGTTCGCTCTTCATCTCACTGGCAGACACCGATCCATAGTTCTTCCCACAAATTTCACCAGCGAAAATACGACTCAGGGCAGATTTCATATTTTCATATGTCACCTCAGTTATCGTGGACATCACTAGTTGTAGCTTACTGTCTGAAAACCTGCATGAAGCCAGAAGCATAAAAGCCATCACACAATTCGGCAGTGCCATGTCCTGCTTTGTAAATATGAAATAAACATGCTCAAATTCTGCCATGAACTTACAAATGTTCATACCACCGGCTCTTCTGAAGTTGTACAATTCATGAAAAGCTACAAACTGCCGACATCCTTTGTCCACGAGAAATAAACCGTCTAGTTTGTTCATCAAGGTCTGAACACCATTATCTTGTTTCAAATCAGCAGTGTCAATTTCCGAAGACACCACCCTCGCTCTTCCTGACAATGAGAGGTGAACAGCTACAGCTTGCTTCTTTTTCGGTAAGTCTGTCAGTTCGCACCACATGTCGATGTCCTTCTTCAAACTCTCATAGGCAGTCATTTTCAAATTTTGGAGGCCACTTAGTTAAGCATGACACCATTATGTTTGAACTACGCTCTGCTACCAGTATTAGAATGCTAACTGCACTCACCGCGAACTGACTGGGCCCCAGCTGCACACCGCAGGACCCTTCCGGTGGCGCCACCACTCGTGACATAACAGGTGTGTGCGCACACACACACTAACAGCAATATGCACTAACATTTTCAGAAGTTAATAAAAGAGGGAATCCTGGGTCAGGGACCTATGAGCATCGTGACTGTCATGTCGCAAAAATTTTAGACTCCCAGTTAATAACTAAAATTAAAAGATAACTACTGCTGAAACCAGTGTAGAATTGGAATTTTTGGACTGTATATAAAATAAGAAGATTCCACCGCTTACCACCAGTGTGGCGTCGGCATTTATACGGCTCCCAGTTAATGACGTAAAGTAAGAGGGATTACCACCGCTGTCATCAGTGTAGCGTTATAATTTTGAACCTCCGAAGTTAATTAACGAAAATAAGAAGAGATACCATCACTATGAATCAGAGTTACAAGAGTAGGCTGCCACCACCCAGCGAATGCCGGGAAAGAATTATTAGCTCCACTAAAGTAAGATGCAATGGGGCCTTGCGAATAAGTGACTAGGATAGCGTGAATTGTTTAAAGTGCGTGTCGTAAGATAGCAACACACCTTGCGGGCCACTCAATTTCACGATAAAACTCCCCAGAGGATAATAAGTCTCAAACACAATAAAAACTTAACCTAATATTTACTAAGTCTAAACATACAAATATAAGAAACTAGATATTGATCAAATTAACCATAGATTACTTACAGGATATGAATTACTAGGATCTATAAGATCATTACTCTTTCGCACTGATATTATCTCAGGGCAGGTCAGATATACCAAAAGAAGATCAATGAATGCAAGGGTACTTTCACCTCCGTTCAACAAATTCTCGGAATGATACTAACACACTATTATGAAAAGAGTTCCTCACAGTTGGGTTTAAGCACAATTTTATATTCACATGCACATATAAATATATAAATTTCACCTCTTAACCCATCCAGTCCCGACCGTTGTTTACCCAGCCTACCCCCAGGTCCCGACCGATTTTCGACTTTTTGTTTTTTGGCTGAAACCTTCGGTTTTGGTGAGAAACATCAAAAATTCATTGAGAAATCGCGATCCTGAAGTTAGAAATGTTGAAACAGGTGTCACTCAACCTTACATTTTCCTTCTTTTTCAGGGTACCTGGCTAAAGAAAACGAACTAAGGAAGGGTTAACTAATTCAAGCTACTTTAAATTACGTATTTATTTCATTTATTTGGTATGAATTTATGTGTAGTACAAGTCTATATTGGTTTTCACACAATAATATTGGTGTTTATAAGCATTGTTCACTCACCCAAAACCCCAGTATATGGCACCTTCCTTTATGACATTACCACCTCATCACTTTTGTTTGTTTCTACCTCTAGCTTCTTTGTTTCGTTGTCCTCCACCTTAGGAATCACTTCCACCGTGAACTTCATCATTGGAAAGACTGTGGGGCAACATACCTTTACTGGCCAGGTTACAGCTAACAGGTGAATTGCCCAGTGTGGGGGGGAGGGTTAAGTGGGTCCAGGCAATATCCCTGCTTGACAGCAGGTAGAGGAAGGTCTCCCACATATGCCTACCAAAAATCACCCGCAAATGTTGAAAAATGTGCACACAATGGGCCTTGCAATTGAGTGACGTACGATGCACGTCGTTGGGTCTGTCCGCAGATAAAAGTAGCGATGAGCATTGTACGTCGGTGGGACTTGGGGGGTTAACCTACTATTTCCAGTGTACCTAACAGTTTCATATACCAAATCATTAAATTCACAATGACACCTTAACATGGAACCAGCAATCCAATGGCCTCGTATGGACTCCTTGGGTAATGATCTTGGAAAAATTACATAACAGAGTATATCCTTGGGACCGAGTTCTTACCCACACTTTTCACTTCGAAGTTCTCAAGCAACTCATACAATGATAATAAAGGAACTATGTAAATGAATCGACACTCTAAATCCGGAAGGCAATTTTCAATTTCTTCCTGGACTAAAAAAAAATATCAAACAGGCTTACTACTCGTTTACAATACAGTAAAACCTCACTAGAACGGACTAATTGGGGCCCAAGTCATTCCGAAAAACGCGATATTCAGAAAAAAGCGACATAGGGATTTCCCCCTGCTAAGATATTTTCATACATGAAAAGAGTCATGGCCACAATCCTACGTCACTCCACCATTTCCTTCTAAATCAGTGCATTAACCCATTTGCCTCTTAACTTTTCTCAAATGCCACTATAAATAATTTATTGCATAACACAGTACTGTACAGTTTTTGTTAGGTTTATACTCGATAAAGGCCACTGTAACACTCACAGCCTTCATGGATCTGGAGAAAGCATATGACAGGGTGGATAGACAAGGTTTGTGGAAGGTATTAAGAATATATGGAGCGGATGGGAAGTTGTTGAAGGCAGTGAAGAGTATGTATGAGGGTGCTAAGGATGCAGTGCGTGTGGATGGCAAACTGAGTGAATCTTTCCATTTGAAGGTTGGATTGAAACAAGGATGTGTCATGTCTCCATGGTTGTTCAATCTGTATATGGATGGGGTTATAAAAGAGATACAAGGTCGGGCATTGGATGTTGGAGCAGCCCTAGTGAGAGAGGGCAGTGTTTGGAAACTCCCTGTACTGTTGTTTGCAGATGATACTGTGTTGTTGAGCAAAGACGAAGGGGAGCTACGGGGCTTGGTAGATGAGTTTGGGAGAGTGTGTAAGAAACAGAATCTAAAGGTGAATGTAGGGAAGAGTAAAGTAATGGTCTTCGAGAGAAGTGAAGCCAGTGAATGTACAGTGAGATTGGATGGGAAGGATATGGAGAATGTGAGTGAATTTAAGTACTTGGGCAGTGTGATGAGTAAGGATGGAAGTCTGGAGGATGAAGTGCTCGAAAGGGTGCAGCAGGGAAGGAAGGTTGCTGGTTCGTTGAAAGCTGTGATAAGAAACAGGGAGGTGAGCATGGAAGTGAAAAAGTTGTTACATGACAGTACTGTATTGTGATACCAACTCTGACATACGGAAGTGAAGCTTGGACCCTGCTGGAAGGACAGAAGTCAAGAGTGAGAGCAGTGGAAATGAGTTATTTGAGAGGAGCATGTGGAGTCACATGGAGAGACAGACTAACAAATGAGGAAGTGAAGGAGCATTGTGATGTGGTTGAGGATGTGATGGGAAGCGTTAGGAGAAGCAAGTTAAGGTGGTTTGGGCATGTGGAGAGGATGGAGAGTGAAAGACTGATGAGGAGAGTGTATGTGAGTGAGGTGGAGGGGGCGAGAGGGAGGGGGAGGCCTAGGATGAGATGGAGGGATGGAGTGGAGAGGTATATGAGAGAGGGGGGTGTGAGTTGGGAGCATCGTAGTGAAATGGCAGGGGAAATGATGTGGAGGAAAAATAGTTACGTTGCCAGCTCACCACGAACCGAAGCACGAACACACACACACACACACACACACACACACACACACACACACACACACACACACACACACACACACTGCTCGCCATGTGATTAAAGCTTGATGTCTTAATATTAATGCAGACTCCTTTTCTAATTTTCAAGCATTTAGAAAGAACATTGTGGGTATAACTTAATTATAAACACTTTTCAAATATTGTACTGTACACTTAGAACAATAGCTACGCTGCCAGCCCACCACCAACCAACGCACGAACAAACAAACCACGCGGACAATATAGCCACCCGCCGTGAGGTTAGGGAGTCTGGAATGCTTCTAGCTTTTTTGGAGTTTTCCTGATATATAAGAAATAATTCCGGTCAGTTCCCTGACTCCGAAAAAAGCGACTTCTGGTGTACTGAAGTCTGTAGTAGTGAGGTCATACTGTATTCCCAAATATGTATACAGTAATCCCTCCAATATCCGATGTAACAGAGCCAAAGGCATGTCCGAATATTGGTTTTGTCCGGATATTGGGCCCTGAAGCTCCAGCACTGGTCATTCATGACCCTAACCTAACCTAACCTAAATCAGAAAACTACCTTCCTACCTCCCTACTGGACATGTATAGCACTTATTTAGGTCCCTTTTCACATAAATAATGCACACAAAGCATGAATTAACTGAATTTTAACAAAAAAATGATGATTTAGAGGTGACTGAGGCATAGGTGATCAGAGCTTGCCAGCATAGTATAAGTAAGTATCTGACATGGAAATCATCTTTTCTCATATTTTATGCACTAAATTATTGGATACAAAGCATCAAATACAGTAAATGATGTAAACTGCTACCAGAAAAATGGTTAGGTTAGGTTAGGATAGGTTAAGTTAGGTTAGGTTATGACCGAACATGAAATTCACTGCCTTTCACCTTTTTAATAGCTGGTGCACTTAAGAACCATGCATGAAAAAATTAAATTGCAAGCAGGAAATTATGATTAACATTTTTGGTAATTTTTTAACACATTTACAGCATGAAGAAAACAGGTTAGGCATGAAAATCTTTATGGTAAGCATAGGTTAGGTTAGGATAGGTTAGGTTAGGTTAGGTTATGACCGAACATGAAATCCACTGCCTTTCACCTTTTTCATAGCTGGTGCACTTAAGAACCATGCATGAAAAAATTAAATTGCAAGCAGGAAATTATGATTAACATTTAGGGTAATTTTTTAACACATTTACAGCATGATGAAAACAGGTTAGGCATGAATATCTTTATGGTAAGCATAGGTTAGGTTAGGATAGGTTAAGTTAGGTTAGGTTATGACCGAACATGAAATTCACTGCCTTTCACCTTTTTCATAGCTGGTGCACTTAAGAACCATGCATGAAAAAATTAAATTGCAAGCAGGAAATTATGATTAACATTTTTGGTAATTTTTTAACACATTTACAGCATGATGAAAACAGGTTAGGCATGAAAATCTTTATGGAAATCATCTTTCACACAGTTTATGCATGAGATTAATGATATGGAAAGAACAAAACAAGGAATTTTGATGAAGTTAGGGTACTTACGAACAAGAAGCCGCCGTCCTGATGTAATAACCCACTCTATCATCTCCGACTCTGACAGGAAGACCTTGCACCTGACACACCTTTCCAACTGAGAATCACCAGCACTTATCACCAACACTTTCCATAACGTTTTTTTTTTATAACTGGAATCACATCGCTTCACTGCACTGAACATAACAGTAAATTCCCGTGTGGTCTAGTGACGATCCCTGGAGAATTTAGTCGCTGTCAGAGTCCGAGATGAGCAGACGGAGGCGGCGTAGGGGCATCTTGGTGCGACGTGGTGATACACTATCCACTACAGAGGACTCCGAAGATAGACGCAAACTAACATCCAGTGGTGATTCAGCCGTGCCTGATGTGCTGGGCTGTGGCTCAGAGCTAGAAGGGCTGTCTTGGTGATATGATGGTGTGGAGCGAGGGTTGACGACGGCAGGGTTGACTAGCCTGAAAAAACTATCTCCGAAGATAGACGCAAACTAACATCCAGTGGTGATTCAGCCGTGCCTGATGTGCTGGGCTGTGGCTCGGAGCTAGAAGGGCTGTCTTGGTGAGATGATGGTGTGGAGCGAGGGTTGACTGGCCTGAAAAAACTATCAATGGTTGATTGACGTAAAGGACGACGATTTTGACGATTAATGATGCGCTGCCTGAAACCTCGCACTTCACTCGCCAATTCCAAGGACCCCATCTCTCTGTTGCAGTCCGGGTGTTCTAGGTAGTCAAGGACGAACTCCACATACGCCCGGATTGTGCTCACCCTGGGGATGGTTGGGGTAGTGACAAGCCGTGAGGAGTCCGCATCATCGTCACTGTCCTCGTCAGAATCTTCCTGCTGGGTACTCGGACCAGCAACAGTAGATGTGATCTCGGTATCAGACATGATCTGATACCCAGGATCGCCCTCGTCGTCATCCAACCACTCGCGCACTTCGTCAACATCCACATCGTCTCCACCCGTACGAAGCCTTGCATGAAAGTCATCCATGTCAAAACCAAGAAAATTGTGCACCACGTCACTTCCATGAAGCAGGCAAGACAAACCATTTTCTAAAGTCTTGACAGAGACTTCCTTCCATGCATTAGCCCAGTTGAAGATGGCAGACTTGAGGTTGTATCGGCGAATGTTTTCAAGAGTTTTTTGTCCTCGCATGTCACTTCCTTCCCTGCGATCGTCCTCGTCCTCGTACACAACCATCACCTCGTCCAAAAACTTCCATCGGTATAGCCTCTTCGTTGCCACAATCACTCCCTGGTCCATTGGTTGGATGAGAGCAGTTGTATTAGGTGGCAAAAACAGACACCTGATGCGACCATTCTCAGCCACCAACTCCTTGTCTGATGGATGCGCAGGTGCATTGTCAAGAATCAGGAGGGCCTTTACCTGGTCTCGTCGGATTTGCAGTGTCTCCGTCTGATAACGAATGACCTCCTTTACAAAGTGTTGGTGGAACCAATTTTTGAAGATCTTGGCTGTGAACCAAGCCTTCAGAGAATGATACCACACGACAGGAAGGGCATCCATTAACCCACGAAGGCACCTAGGCTGCTTTGCACGGCCTACAATAACGGGCTTGAGCCGGTGCATGCCGTTAGCATTGGCACAGCACAAAGCAGACACCCGTTGCTTGGAGAGCTTGGGGCCAGGTATACGCTTCTCTGTCTCCTCAGCGAGAATGTTTGTGGGTATTGAACGGTAAAATAGGTCAGTTTCGTCAGCATTGTAAACTTTACCGAGAGTGAGGCCCTCCCTATCAATCAAGCCCTTCACCTTCTGCCGAAACTGTTCTACTCCTTCGTCGTTAGCGTCCAGAGCTTCGCCATGGGTCTTACGGTTGGTAAGTCCATGTCATAACTTGAACGCGAAGAGCCAACCTTCAGATGCCTTGAAGTCTGGGGTGTCGTGTAGCCCTGCGAACTTCTCAGCAGCAGCTTTCAGCTCCGTTCCACGTACCAACACACCAGCAGCTCGTTGTTGTCGATACCAAATCAATGTGGACCGGTCGGTGTCTGCATACTTAGGAGTAAACATCACCTTCCTCTACACGTTTCGTTTGGTCTTCGAAGCGAAATCAGCCATGTACTGCTGTAGTTTGTCTCAGGACTTCTTGATATCAAACAAGGTGGAGCGAGGGAGGTTAAACTCACGTAGGATACGTCCTGTTGACCACCCGGCGTCCACCTTTTCCAATATCTGCCTCTTCTTCTCCAGAGTCAGAACCACTTTCTTCCTCTTCTCAGGTGGCAGGGCCATCATCACACACATGATGAAGAAGGTGAAGAGCAGTATCAAGCACTGTAGGAGGCAGGGTATCACCACAAAAGCAATCACTTCGTCTGCCACTGTCGGAGCTGTTCACGAGGCAGAAGCTGAGTGGGAAATGGGACCGACAGAGAGGTGCCACAAGCGTAAACACAGCCGATCGGCGCGCGCGGTAAATTCAAACTGAGGCGGTCCAAAAAAATCGATTTTTTTCCCAAATTTTTTGGCATTTTGGGGGTTGGGCAGCCCACGATATCTGAATAGTGAGGGTGTTCGAATATTGGACATCCGAATAATAGAGGGATTACTGTATATAAGATTACAGTATTACTGTGGACCAATAATTCGCTATCGAGATTAGTGAATCTGAAAGGGGCAGGGGGGGGGGAAGAATTTCTAGTGTAAACGGGCACAAACGAGAAGAACCGTTTGGTTACTTCTTTCATTGGGGCAGGCGGCTACGATGGAACTCCGGCAATCTGCGGACGACAGGACGCCAGAGAGCAAAGTCATTACGAAAAGAAGTTAGAGGAAACATTATCAGCCAACCTATTAATATATATATAGAGAGGATTAACATTATAGGAA
>JAGKTI010000043.1:208436-226614 GCA_018397915.1 Birgus latro | reverse complement strand
GAGAGAGAGAGAGAGAGAGAGAGAGAGAGAGAGAGAGAGAGAGAGAGAGACGAGGGTGGAATAGGGAGCTAATACTGCAAAAATACAGTATATATCCAGCCTCTCGCGTGACACAGATATCTAAACACTGTAAGCACAGGGACATATAAACTGTAACTAGCAGTATCCAAACACCAGTCGCACATATGGTACTGTAATGCACACACACACACACACACACATTCTAATACCAACACAACCCTTACCTAACACAACCTTATCCAACCCACCCTAAATCGCGTGACATTCAAAAAATCGCATGGATAATTATCTCACTTCAAATCCCCAACTAAATACCTTCATGACTGAATAATAAATAATGTAAGCTGTTTTTCTGTTTCAGATCGTGACGAAATTACTGCGGGGAAATACTGTGTAATCAATGATACCTGTAGGTTATAGACACTTGTAGTATTATAGTTTACCACTTCTCAGTCTTTCCTATGAAATTTCCATGTTTCTCCATGCTGCATGGTGGTCTTTCTCACTTTTTTTCCCTACCAGCTTCGACTGAAGGGTTTGGTGGGTGGGGAGAGAGGAGCCCTCTTGCTTTACTATCCTTATCTTCAACATGTAGCCTAGAATTAGATATAATAATGATAGTCTATTCTGTAACAAGCAGCCTCGAAAGGACCATTAGGTCTGTTGCTGTTTGCTTTCCTTTGTACTCCTTTATACTACCCTACCCTAATCCACCTTAACCCGACTGGACACACACACACACACACACAAAGCACAACAACAACGCTCCATTTTCCCTCCACCTCATCTCACTTTACTCCCTGCCACAAATCACGCCACATTTCCGCCTCATTTACATTTTACCACTAAAGTTGGGAACATATTGTGGATTCGCGCTGGCTATTCCCGAGGACAATGGCGGGTCTGGGTGATGTGACCAATGACGGGACGTCGTGTACCTGTTCTGGTCCAGTGACTGGCTGGCTGAGTGGGCGGGAGAGTTTGAAACCGTAGGTCCCGTGTGGCTTGTTTTTGTGCTGTGTTTAGGCTATCCTCGGAATTTGTTTGTTATTTGTAAGATGACTGATACACAGTGTTTTAACTGTTTATACCGGATAATCCATTTTGATCGAGCAGCGGTGGCTGAGTGATCTGCGTCGTTTACTGCAAAGATGCCGGCCCGATAGCGCCAGGGTTCGATTCTGGTGGGGACAGCTGGCGTCCCTCGATTCAGGTGTCCTAAACACTTAATGGGTCAGTAGGCAAAAATATTACCTTGGATAACATCTAAGGAAGGTAACTGTAGTAACTTGGATGATGCAGTGGCCTTGTACCCCAGGATTTGGGTGAAAAATCTGCCACATGCTCAAAGCCCTAAGTTACGGAGATGAGCACAGCGACTAAGCACCTCATGGCGTCAGCCCCCACCTTCATCTTTACCTAGACCAGTAATGTTACTGGATGACTCCAAAACTTACCAAACAACGCATTTTGACTGTAATAAAGTCTGAAAATGCCTTGACAATAAAATTAATAACAATAATAATAGCAGTAGTGGCTAGTAGTAGTATGTACCCCCTCGTTTTTTCGGTCATGACAATAACACTGCTGCCCCTTATACGGTACAAACTTTCATTCTGATTACCACCATGAGAGAGAGAAACAAAAAGGATGGAATTGTACTTGAATTGTGTCATCTGAAGGATTTCAACTTTCTGACATTTTTTCAGTGATTGTGCCTTGTTAAAACAATTTTCCTCATTAATTTCTGGTCTAATCACACACACATAATCGAGAAAAAAACAAATATGAACACAGAAACAATTGAGCATTGACTCAAACATTTTCCCTTTGAAAATTAGGTTAATATAGTATTTTATAGTTGAAAGCGAAAAATTACAGGTATATGAATGGGAGCTCTCCTAGATTTTCTCCAAACAGTTATATATGTACGTACCTTTCAAAACCGTGGTTCTTTTGTACTCCTCCCCACTGTAACACGGTGAAGTACAGTACATATCCAGCTGTGCACACTGATTCAATCACAGGCCCGCACTTTCATCAACATTGGAGGGTTTCTAACACAGCACTTCTTCCTTACCGATTAATTTTGTACGTGATGTGTTATTAACACTGCACTTCTTCCTTACCAATTAATTTCGTACGTGGTGTTAATAATCTCTTGGGTAACATGGAAAATAAATTACTAATGAAGAGGTGCAAAGGGGACAAACGAGCTACGGGAAACAGAACACCATAATTTCCGACTCGCAACTAAGATCTGTTTATTGAAGGAAGGACAGGAGACGTAGAAAGATTTGCACTCTTTTTCCTTGCCCTTCCAGCGATAACGTACATTAGATACGAGAAAAAAAAAAAAAACTATATTAAATTGCGAATACACGCCACTCTCCAACACATCACCACAACACTCTATTCTTCTTATTCCTTGCTGGCGTCGGTAGGTAGCGTCCTGACTCCTAACTCATGAACTGAGTGAAATATGAATTTAAAAAATAAGTACGATATATAGTTACAGTCATTCTAAAAGTAAGCAAGATGAAAAAGAGAAGCCTAGATGAAAATACACACCTATTACTGGGAGACTTGTATAGAATGGGAGACTTTTTTTTTTTTTTTTACTGGACCTTCAACGGAGCACAACAGCAGACGACGTTCTCTTAACTCTGTCTGGGAAGCCCATGCCCATCCATGACTGGCATCCATCTGGTACAATCATTTCTAAAGCCGATACGACGCCTTTATATCTTAAATTAATTACCTACTGCCACCTCATCTGTCTAGCTCCCCGCATTTAACCCAGCCTCAATGCATTAACAAACTTACGATAAATCCCTTCTTGCAACTTAGAGGCCGGATTCTCGAACATGTTTACAGTTGATTCCTCGTCGTAGCTTACACTTATTTTTCAGAACGAACAGGAGATATAAGAAGATATTGCCATCTCCGTTCCTGATTCTTCCTGCAGAAAACTAGTATAGCCTGCAATAATTATCCTTCCGTAGCTAAAAGAAGTTATGGAAAAAACAGTAACTATGCATTGTCGTTTCCGTCAGAAATAAAAAAGTAAGTTACCAGAAGATAACATGCGCAAATATTTTTTAGAAACCAGTCCCAAATTTCGATCTGCAGGAAGAATCAGTTACGAGAAATAGTTGATCGTAAGTTTGAACCTAAATCCGGCTCAAGATTCCATATTTGCAACTTTCAGGAGTTTAGGTTGTAATTAATATTACTTGTTTATATTTTTTTTCTTCATTCAGAAGATACCAAATACTTTCTTTTCAACCCTCTTCCTCTCCTTTCCAAACACTTACCACATAATCATCCTCTCACCAAACTCCCCTATCCCTCCTCCCTTTTCTTCATCCGCTCTTTCCCTCCTCCCCTCTTCTAACTCCGCCCGGTACCACCACTCCCCTCTCTTCCTCCCTCCAAACTTCCTTCTCTCAAACCTTTCCTACCTTCCCCCCCCCCCTCTCCTTCCCCCCCCCCCCCCCCCCGCCCCCCCCCCCCCCCCCCTCCCTTCTCTCTCCAAACTACCCTACCCCTCTCTCTCTACTTCCTCCCCCCACCCCCCACCCCTCCCGGTGTAATTGATTGTGCCCTGGTAATTAGTTTAGTGCAGGTCCCGCCCAGCACCGAATCAGGGACACCGCCAGAAGCAAACACCAATCCTTACTCCCGGACTCACTCCCTTTCTTACTCATTCAACCCTTCGCTGTCACTCATACACTCTCTCATATTCTCCCTTTCTTATTCATTCACCCCTTCCCGCTGTCACTAGTTCACTCCCTCGCTCACTCACTACACATACCTCACGCCTTCCCTCCATCTTCCTCCACACCCTCCTTCCTTCTCTCGTTTCTCATTCACGCGTGCCCTTACTCATTCATACATTACCTACATTCCTTTCTCATCCTCAAACACTCATTTTCTTCCCTTTTTCATTTCTCTCCCTCCTTTCTTTCCTCACTTCCTTCCCTACACAATCCCTCTACCCCTTCCTCAATCTCTCCATCCCTTCCGCACGCAATCTCTCCTTCCTTCATTCCAGCCTCTCCACACACACTGCTATCCCGTTAATCTAAAGCCATTTAACTTACGGCCTATCATTCTGATCCCTATTAGGCTGAGTCCTTGTAACTCATATCATATTGTATGTCTATTTCATTCGTACTATTTAACCCGTCCAGTCCCGACCTGTTTTTTATCCCGCCAACCCCCAGGTCCCGACCGATTTTCGACTTTTTTTTTTTTTTGCTGAAACCTTCGCTTTTGGTGAGAAACATCGAAAATCCATATTGAAATTGCGATCCTGAGGTAAAAAATGTTGATACAGGTGTCATTCAACCTTACGTTTTCCTTCTTTTTCAGGGTACCTGGCTAAAGAAAATGAACTATGGAAGGGTTACCTAATTCAAGCCACTTTAAATTACGTATTTATTTCATTTATTTGATACGAATGTATGTGTAGTACAAGTCTATATTGGTTTTCACACAATAATATAGGCGTTCATAAGCATTGTTCACTCACCCAAAACCCCATTATATGGCACCTTCCTTTACGACATTACCACATCATCACTTCTGTTTGTTTCTACCTCTAGCTTCTTTGTCCTCCACCTCAAGAGTCACTTTCACCATGAATTTCGTCATTGGAGAGACCGTGGGGCAACATAGCTTTACTGGCTAGGTTACTGCTAATAGGTGAATTGTTCAGTGCGGAGGGACGGGGGGGGAAGGGGGGATAGGTGGGGACAGGCAGTATCCCCGCTTCACAGCAGGTAGAGGAAGGTCTCCCATATATGCCTACCAAAAATCACCCGCGAATGTTGAAAAATGTGGACACAATGGGCCTTGCAATTGCGTGATGTACGATGCACGTTGTTGAGTCTGTCCGCGGAAAAAAGTAGCTACGTGCATCGTACGTTGTTGGGACTCGGTGGGTTAAATCCAGTCATCTTAACTTGGCGGGAGATATTCGTCCTTTTACAGTTTATTCCCCGTAGAGGGAGGCGGTGAAAGAATCGGTAGAGAGGCGACCTGCAGTCTTAATGGGCCCAGGATCAAATCTTGGCTGGGGCAGGGAATAGTTTAAGGATTTGAATTTATTAACCCAATGAGATTTCTGGGCCGAGCAGATATGTCTGAGCTAGAGTCAGCCTCTCTCAAGCTGACCCACATCTTCACGGCACGATAGTTTTCTTTGATCCCTCTCTGTACATACACTTCATGTTAGGATGTTGGTTCTGGTGCCATTTTAAAGTTGAATAGGTCAACTTTATCTTAGTATGTTCAAAAAAGGAGAAAAAAATAAAATAAAATGTCAAAATGACGAGCTGAAGTTAGGCAAAAAACAAAAATTTTATACCTTGCCGTAGAAAAATATTCTGCAAAAAAAAAAACACTAATAAAGATATGTAAATCTGGTTTAAACCATGCCAAACTACAATAAATTAACTTTACAAGGATATATATATTTTGGTAATTTTTGCCTTTTTTTTTTTGCACGGTAAAAAAGGAAATAGATGCATAATTTTCTTTTAGTCTCGGTTTAAGCCCCAATCCCCCCTCCCCCAGTTCTCCCTGCTCCCACTCTTATCATCTTAAGGCCGTAACTTCTGCCTTGGTGGACGATACCGCAATGTGCAGTGCTACAGAAGGTAGAACAAATTTTCAGCACGGTGATGATGGTAGTGGTGGAAATGATGATGATGAAGACGACGACAATGATAATGACGATGATGACATACGAGTACATGTGGAATGGAATCTAATATTCTGACGATAATCATATTTTTCTGCATCTCCTATGATATGATCTTTACTTTGAGATTTGTTTTTTTTATCCATGACTTCATGCTGATATCATGTTCAGTTTAAAATCCCGTTTGTATTTCGCACAGTATGCATTTCTTATCTACTTTTCAAAATAAATTCTACCTAGTCTCCCTCTCTCTCTCACAGCATTGTGGGTATTGAAAGCAGCGGGCCTCCGATAACACCGCATGGAATACCGAAATCCAGTTACCTTCTCTTGCGACTCTCCTTCCGCCTTCTGGCAGCTCAGCACCTAACCACCTCATTAATACGGCTTATTTTTTTTATTATTATTATTTACTGGTGTCAGACAATTTTAGTCTACCTGGGAGAGTTTTCGTGGTGAAGGAATTGATAAAACAAAAAATCCATTAATCTTTTCAATACGATTACCTTTATACCAAACGTCATTCAAATTTGGAGAGGCCTTTGGTAGTGAAAGGAATACAGAAGGCTATATCTAACTCCTCCAGTTCCAGAAATCTCCCCAGTGCTGAATAAAATCATTTATTAGAATAAGTCTTAAATCACTAAGTTGAATGAGTTAACCCTTTCGAGCACAATGACGAGTTAGGCGTCATATGGGTCTTCCAGCAAAGATCCACGTGATGCCAAACGCGTCATAAATGGGGGGGGGGAGTTTTGGTCAATTTGCGTCATTTTTGGAGGCGTCATAGCTTGCCTGGCTCTCATCAAAAGTAATGAGTTGGCAACTGTGGGTCCCGATACTGGCGTCAGTGCATACAGGTAGTACCAAAGCAGCTGTAAGTGGGGGAGGAGTGCACAGTCCCTTGTCCCTTTAAATCCACTCTATTACCGGCATCACGGCAGCACGACGTATTTCACTATACCAATAGTGCTTATGTAGAGTTTTGGGGCACTATTGTGATTAGATTTGGTGTTAGCAATAGGAAATTTAGGTGTTTGTGAAGCGTTTGTGGCAGTTATCTGCCGTTGAGCCAACAAAGATTTTGTTACTGTTTCTAACCCTGGCCCCAGAACTACACAGCCTCTACCCTTCACCAAATGTGAGTATTCATCAATAAAAAGAGTGTCAGTGTATCATGTCAACATAGTTTTCAATACCTAGTGTGGAAGGAAATAGCGAAACAGTGCAGTAGGTTAAAGGGAGGCAGGAAACGGCCCTATAGTCACAAAATGGTGTGAGTACACTGTAGTTTTTTACATTTTTCTCGAAAACTATTAGGCGTAGGAGAACCAATCGGGGCCTAAATGAAAGCCCATAAAATTCTGCATAAGATGATGAAATAAAAACATAACACTACCAAAAAAAAGTTTTTTGACAGAGCTCCCCCAAAAAAGTCTGTCTGTCAAAAATTGCTGTTACTTTTTCGCTTATTACTCGAAAATCATACCTCGTATCAAACTGGGAGCTATCCCATTTGAAAGCTAATAAAATTTTCTTTCTGTTGATGTTTAACATGTGGAGATAGGTTAATAAACATTGGAGTTATGATGTTGGGAAGTGAGATCAATGTTACCGAATGTTTATTCATAGGCACCTGATGTACATATTGTGATTTTTCTGTGTTTTTTCCTGCTTATCATGTAGAACAAACATCGACGAATAGAAATATATGTTTTGTGGCAAAATAAGTAAGTCTGGGCAGTGAAAATAAGTCAAGAATACATGAATTTGGTGCGTGAGGAGGGCGGCGCGGGGGGGGGGGAGAAAGTGATGTGTAGAACAAAAAACTTATGAACTTACCTGTGCGTGAAAGGGTTGACAAGAGGGTCATCCTGAGATTTAAAAAAAAAAAAATGTCTGGGCAGCAAGAATTAGCCTTCCTACAAAGACATTCATATTGATGGATTATTCCATTCATTGGAAGACATTTCACCACTGATCTCTATAGTATCAAGAGGCTTTCTCAGGTGTAGCACCATGTAGTTTGTGTAACAGCCACGAGGGGCCCAGGGCGGCGCTGATGTTTATCTACACCACCGACGCCCACGTCTTTTGAAATTAGTTGATGAATTTGGAAAACATAGTGCAATGGCCCACTGCTTAGCTTATGTAAGCAACAGCGAAACAGAAACAGCAAGCTAAGAACAGTGATCCGACTGCATTACCATTGTGGAGGTGTTTCAACGTGGCAGCCAAAGCTACACGATCGATGTGGAGATAGCCTCTCCATATTATAGAGCTCAGTGCATTTCACTCAGTTGAATAAAATCATCTGACATTAAGAATAAAATTTAATACCTTAAGTCCCAGGAACATCTTGTATTATATTCCTGCATTATCCAGACGATTTTATTCAGCTTTGAAAAATCTTTCTATCTGACAGGGCTGGATACGGTAAACCTTTAACCCCTTCACTATTACGGTGCTCTCTTAAATGCAGAGCCTCGACACACGGCGAAATATCGAAGCTCCCCCTCAACCTTACCTGTGCAAGACACCCACCCCAGGAGGAAATACCCAGGGAGCGAAAATGAGCGGCGCGGGCTCCGTACCAGACGGGCACACCTGGATCTCTCTCGCACGCCCCTCTCGCGCTCAGGTCGCCCGCCGCCTAGGTAGCAGTCACGGTGAATTATATCTCCACCAAACCAGACGTCGCCCGGTGGCTGGAGTTACCCTCCAGCCACTGCACTGGTATATATTTGTCCGGGGGATGGGCTCTGCCTCCCCCCACGCCAGCGTCCTCTGTCACCATGCAGAGGATGCCCCCTTGTTATTATGGGGGGATGGGCTCTGCCCCCCCCCCCACGCCAGCGTCCTCTGTCGCCATGCAGAGGACGCCCCCTTGTTTACTTACTGCCACCCTCTGACGGGCTCTCCACCCCGAGCCCGTGCCACACCAGTGTGGCGAATCTTTAAAAAAAAAAAAAAAAAAAAAAAAGACGTCGCCAGGTTCAGGGTGGCGCTACTTCTCTAGCCCCAGACAGCACCCCGGAGTCGGCCACCAACCGCCCACTTGCTGCTTCCCTCCCTCAGCCATACCGGGTGACGTCCACCTTGCTGCATGCGGGGAGGAGACGGCCACCCTGCCGCCCTCACTATAACTCCATAAAATGAGGACAAGTGATGTCCACCTTGCCGCACTCTCTCACACTGGGTGACGTCCACCTAGCTGCACGCAGGGAGGAGACGGTCATCAGCCGCCCTCGCTTTAACTCCACAAAAGGAGGTATAGTGACGGCCACCTTGCCACACTCACTCACACCGGGTGACGGCCACCTTGCCACACTCACCCACACCGGGTGACGGCCACCTTAGGAGGAGACAGACACCAGCCACCCTTGCTCTAACTCCATAAAAGGAGGTACTGTAGAGTGATGGCCAACTTGCTGCACTCATACCGGGTGACGGCCACCTTGCTGCATGCAGGGAGGAGACGGACACCAACTGCCTTCACTCTAACTCCATAAAAGGAGGAATAGTGACGGCCACCTTGCCGCACTCACTCACACCGGGTGACAGCCACCTTGCCGCACTCACTCACACTGGGTGACAGCCACCCTGCCACACTCACTCACACCGGGTGACAGCCACCTTGCCGCAGTCACTCACACCGGGTGACAGCCACCTTGCCGCACGCAGGGAGGAGATGGACACCAGCCGCCCTCGCTCTAACTCCATAAAAGGAGGAACGGTGACGGCCACCTTGCTGCACCTGGGAGACGGCCACCCTGCCACTCCACTAACAGACCAAAAAGAAAGGGTCACGGCAAATGCCCTCTCCCTCCCTCCCCACAGAGAAGTCCTCCCCCTCGACCAGCAGTTAGAGGAGGCCTGGCAAGGACCCCTGGTGTCTGGAGTCTTAGCCCTCTCCCTCGACCTTCGGCGGCTCCAGCCCCTGTCGGACTCTGCCGCCCTGAGCTGCCGCAGCCCACACCTGATGGAGGCTCAGCAGCGAGACCGCAGCCCCAGGACCAGCCGAGGCATCCCCAGGACCCCGGGGCGAGACCTCCCTAGCCCCACGCAATGACCGATTTGCCGGCAGGGTAAAGGCAGGCAAGTGTGCCTACTCTCCCTGTTCGGGCCCAGCTCCTAGGCCCGAACCCCGTCCTCTAGCGGAAGGACACCCCCCCGACCACAGCCCTCTCATCACTCCCCGACGAGATGACAACAGGTCGGCCTCCTGACGCAGGCCCTGGAAGTCTCAACTACCCTAGGGCCTCCTGACGCAGGACGCTGACCTCGGGCCTCCAGTACTACTGGGCCCTATACTGCAGCCAGCCCTAGTCACACCCTCCTGTCACCAAGTCCTCTGGCCCTATCTATCTGTGTGTGACATTATTTCTTTGTAAAGTGTGCCATGCATACTGTAACAGTATTGTAATTTGTGGTAATATACGTGTAAGGTTGTTGCCCTGGGTTTTATGCCCTGTTCCCACCGAAAGCCTTAAAAGAGCCCACCTGGTCTAGAAAGAGAACCTCGCTCCAGGCTCCGTGTGTGTGTGTGTTTACCTAATTGTGATATACAGGAAATGAGCTACGCTCGTGGGGTCCCGTCTCTGTTTCTCAATAAGTCAAATTTTGCCTTAAACTCATTTAAGTTTTTAGACTGGACGATCTCTTTGTCCAGGCTATTCCACAGATATACATCTATACGGAAAACTATATTTCTTGATGTCCTTCGAGCAGCTTGGCTTCTTTAGTTTCATTCCGTGTCCTCTTGTTGCTCTCTCATCCCACACAAACAGATTTTCTCTGTCAGTTTTATCTACTCCTATCATGGTCCTGAACACTGCAATCATGTCACCCCTCTTTCTCCTTTCCTCTAAGGAGGGCAAATCCAGCCTTTCCAGCCTCTCTCTGTATGGCAAATCTGCCAGACTAGGGACCATCTTGGTTGCTGTTCTTTGTATTCTCTCAATCTTGGTTATATCTTTCTTTTTGTGTGGGGACCACACTACTGCTGCATATTCTAACCTGGGCCGGATCATGGCCACAATCAATTTTTTCATCATCTTCTCATCCATGTAATGAAATGCCACTCTTATATTGGTCAAGAGTTTATATGTCTCTCTCACTATCTTATGTGCTTTTCAGGTGACAAACTATCCTGGACCAGCACTCCCAAATCTTTCTCTTCTCTCGCTTTTCTAATTGGTTCATTACCCATCAAATAATTCAATGATGGCCTCTTGGAACTTTTACCCATTTCCAATATTTTACATTTTTTTGCGTTGAATTTCATTTCCCACATCCGGCTCCAATCGTATATCCTATCCAGATCCTCCTGTAGCATTTTACAGTCCTCTTCAACCTCTACCTTTCTCAAGATCTTTGCATCATCAGCAAACAGGCTTGCATAGCTGTTCACTCCATCTACCATATCATTTACATAAATCAAGAACATTACTGGTGCCAACACCGAGCCCTGTGGGACACCACTTGTTACTTCCCTCCATCCAGATGTCCTGTCCTTTATTACTGTCCTCATTTGTCTGTCACTCAAAAAGTCTCTCATCCATTCCAGGAGGCTTCCCTTCAGTCCTCCTATATGCTCTAATTTCCATAATAGTCTCTTGTGGGGTACTTTGTCGAAGGCCTTCTCCAGATCTAAGTACATACAATCCACCCAACCGTCTCTCTCCTGTAGCACGTCAATCGCCCTTGAGTAGAAGCTCAACAAGTTGGAAACACATGACATTCCACTTCTGAATCCAAACTGACTTTCAGTCAAAATATTCATCTCTTCCAGATATTTTATCCATCTATCTTTCAGGATTCTCTCACACAATTTCACAACCATACTGGTTAGGGACACTGGTCTATAATTCAGGGGTTCTTCCTTGTTTCCTCCCTTATAGATTGGCAGCACATTTGCCCTCTTCCATTCCCGAGGCACTTTCCCCTCTTCCAAGGAGCACACAATTAAATTGTGAATCTTATCCGCCAGTTGTTCTCTGCATTCCTTCAGTACCCAATTAGAGATTCCATCCGGTCCTGGGGCCTTCCTTACATCTTGAGCTCCCAGTAATTTATACACTTCCTGCACTTCCACTTTTATATCTTTTATCACTACATTTCTAATCACTCCCTCTCCTTCCACAAACTCCCTTTCCTTAGTGAAAACCGATTGGAAACATTTGTTCATAACTTCAGCTTCCATTACTGCATCCTTGTAGACCTCTCCTTCTACTTTCAGTTTGGTGATTCCTTCCCTTTGCTTCAATTTGCCATTAACAAATCTATAAAACAATTTGGGTTCATCCTTACATTTGTCAATTATACCTTTTTCAAAGTTCCTTTCTTCCTCTCTATGTATTCTTGTATATTCATTTCTAGTTCTTTTATATTCTTCCTTTTTTCTGATATTACCTCTCTTTCTCCATTTGTTCCATGCCATGTCCCTCTCTTTTTTCGCTATTATACACCTTCTATTAAACCACACCTTTTTCCTGTTTTCTTTCCCACTTACTCTTGGCACATATTTTTCCACTCCCAAATTGTAGAGGTCTAAAATGATATCCCACTTCCTCTGTATCTCTCGTTTCTCTGAATTTTCTCCAGTCTGCATTTTCAAAAAATTTTCTCAATTCTGCAAAGTTTGTTTTCCCAAAGTTGTATCTTCCTTGCCTATAAAGCTCATCTCTTGGCACCACATTCCCTATTATCATCTGGAACTCAATGACCACATGATCACTTTTTCCTATAGGACACAGATAATTTAATGATTCAATTACATCAGGTTCTTTGGATAGTAGCAAATCTAATTTTGCTGGTGTGTCATCACCTCTGAATCGTGTCTCTTCTTTAACCCACTGTGTCATTACATTATTCATTGCTATATTTAACAATTTAGTGCCCCACGAATCTTCGCTGCCTCCCGAGTCCCATTCCTCCCAGTTCACCTCTTTACAATTAAAGTCACCCATTAGGATTATATTGTTGCTTTTCTCGATCACTTTCTGTAGATAACTAACCATGTCTGACAACATCTCCTGGTATTCATCGTCATTCCATGCTCTCGTCTTAGGGGGAACATATACCACTGCCATATCTCTCTTACCATTCTCCCCAGTTTCTAATTTCAAGTTTATGGCTTCGGCCCTGCCCTCTGCCATTTCCACAGTATCTATGTTTATATTGTCCTTCACTGCTATCATCACTCCTCCTCCCATTTTTTCTTTTCTGTCTCTTCTCCATAATTTGTATTTCCCACCTCCCATATGAATATCAATATCTTCTTTCAATTTAGTCTCTACAAAGCACATAACATCAGGTTCGTGTGCCCTCAAAAAATCATTGATTTCTAACCTTGCCGATATTAGTCCATCAATGTTTGTGTACGCCACTTTCAAACTTTTTTCATCGTTTTTTATACTCTGGTCTCTCCTTCCTTCCGTCGGTACCACTTCCTCAATTTCTGGTCCATAACTCTCCAATAGAACTCTGTCTTCTCTTTCTCCGTTCGTTGTTCGTTTTTTATCTTTGCTTCCTTTACTAACTCCTTTAATTTAGCTCTTTCCTCTTCATTTGCATCTCTCCTAATCCAAACATTTTTAAACCCCTCTTTCTCTGACAATTTCCACGTTCTACTTATGATTTCATTCACTATTACTTGGGACTTAAACTTTACTTTCAAGGGCCTTGCCCCACCATCCTCGTACTTTCCTAACCTAAACACTTCTTCAATCTCTTCTTGGGCTTCATTGTTTCCTTCCATAACCACTGATATTATTTCTTTAGCCTTGCTCAGTTCCTCTCTCTCTCTTTCAGATCTTACTGTCATTCGTTTTTCTTTTATTCCTGAAATTATCACACACTTTTTCTTGTCTGCTACATCCCTGACCAAAGATTCTCTACTTCTTAGTACTCTAACCACTTCCTTCTCCACTTTTTCTTTCCTTTGTTGTTCTATGATTTCCTTCAAATTTACATTTCCTTCCTCCTGTATTTTCTTCCACTCCTTATGTTGCTCCTTTATTTCCTGAATATGCTCATCTTGCCTCCTCGATTTTGATTCGTATTCATCTAGTTTACTTTTTATTCTGTCCCTTTCTTCTTCCAACCTCTTATTCTCCCTCTTCAGCTGTTTTATTTCATTTGATGCGGATTCATTATTCGCCTTTAATTCTGTAACTTCTTTTTCTTGTTCCTCACTACGTGTGTTAACTTTTTCCAGTCTATTCTGTAGGACTTTGATCTCTCTCTCTTGCTCTATGGTCCGTTCCTGCAGCTGCTTAATTACTTCCCATACCTTTTTTAACTCCTGGACATTCCTCTCCGCCGTTTTCTCTACTCCTGCTACTCTTGTTTCTTGCAGCTTATCACTTCCTTTGCCTACATTTAGCTCGGTGAAGCCCACAAATTCCCCCTCACCAGTTGTAAACAATCTTCCGTCTCTCTCCGCCATGATACAACCATATGGAAACTTTCTTTTTCACTTTGTCTTATATTTTTAGGGCCGAAACTTGCGTTTTTTAAAACTAATATCCGACGGGACCACCACTCACGCATTCAACCACATAATCACAATAGGCTATCTCCTTTTCGCTGCTATTTCTGCGATTATTTCCCCTCGATCCAGGAGCAGCTCCGTCTCTCTCCCTCTACGACCTGTCTGTGTGTGTGTGTGTGTGTGTATTTACCTATTTGTAGTACACGGGAATTGAGCTAAGCTCGTGTTGTCCTATCTCCATATCTATCTAATCTAGTTTTAAACACATGAATGTTTTTTGCCTGCACCACTTCTTCGTCTAAGTAATTCCAAATACTTATGCTTCTGTTTGGGAAATTGAAACTTTTGAAATCATTAAAACATCTACTTTTCCTCAACCTGAAGCAATGACCTCTTGTTCCTCCATCATCCAAGACAAAAAGATCCTCTCTATCCACCACTTCCAGTTCTCTTACATTTCTAAATATCGTGATCAAGTCGCCTCTTTCCCTTCTATCACGCAGTGTTGGTAACTTCAGTTTTTCCAATCTCTCCTCATGGGTGAGTTCCCTTAAACATGGTATCATCCTTGTTGCCATCTGTTGAACCCTCTCTAGGTTATCAATACACTTCTTCAGGTGAGGTAACCATATCACAGCTGCATACTCTAGTCTTGGTCTTATCATGGTCACTATCAACTCCCTCAACATTTCCTCATCCGTATACAGTAATTAAAGGCCACTCTCATGTTAGTCATTAATCTATAAGTTCCACCAATGATTTTGTTTATATGCTTTTCTGGTGACAAGTCATCCTGAATAATCACTCCCAAGTCTTTCTCATCCTTTCTTTTGCTAATTATCTCATTGCCCATTTTATATGTCCAGTGCGGTCTTTTTTCACTTATTCCCATTTCTAATACATGACACTTCTTGGCATTAAAATCCATTTTCCAAGTCTGGTTCCATTTGTGGAGTGTGTGTGTGTGTGTGTGTGTGTGTGTGTGTGTGTGTGAGGGGTAGTGTAAGGGTGTGTGACAGGGTGTGTGACGGGAAGTGTGAGGGTGTATGGGGGTGTGTGGGATAATGTGAAGGTGTGGGATAATGTGAAGGTGTGGGATAATGTGAGAGTGTGTGGAGTAGTGTGAGGGCATGTGGAGTAAGTGAGGGTGTGTGGGGTAGAATGAGGGTGTGTGGGGTAGTGTGAGTGTGTGAGGGTGTTGGAGCAGTTGAGGGTGTGTGGGATAGTGTGAGGGGTGTGTGAGGGTGTGTGGGATAGTGTGAGGGTGTGTGGGGTTATGTAAGGGTGTGTGGGGTAATGTGAGAGTATGTGGGGTAGTGTAAGGTTATGTGTGGTAGTGTGAGGGGCGTGTGTAATTGGTGGTATGAGAGCAACAGGGCTACCATAATGTATTACATCAATACACACCACAAAAATGCACCCCTGATCTCCACTGCTTGCACCAGAGTACTGTCCCATAGAGGGGAAAGTACTCAAATGACAGGTGAAATATATACTGTATACCAGTAATTAATAGTAGCAATAGACCATAGTTGACTGCACTGAGTGAACCCACTGTGCCTTTGTCTGAGCCTTAAACATTTGTTTGATTGATATATATGTACTCCAAAAACTAATACACCCACAAAGAGACATCTTATGTTTGCTTTGATTCATACACTGCAATCTTATTCATTACATTTCATTGCCTCATTGTACTGCCTTCCCCTCTAAGATAAGCTTTGTTTTGGCACTTAGTTGGCTTTGGCTTTACTGTGTGTCAGTCAGTCACTATTAGACAGATATGCTTGCTGCGTAATAAGTTCCCATCAGCTGATCATATTCAACTAACACTTAACGCAGCTACAGCTAATCCTTAGGAAGCCCCAGAGAACCCATAGTATATGAGGGCTTCGTTCTAAGCTACTGCAGTCCAGAATATTTAAGATGTTGATCACCCTATACCCCTGGCAACAATTCTATGAGAGAAAAATCTTCAACTGCCTCTTGGGATTATAACTGCAGTCCACAGGTGCATGCTTGCCTCCTACCTGAGACTACTGATAACCATAACAGTTACACACCACAAACTTAACCTCAAACAATGTAAAATAACCCTGAAAATTACCTATAATGCATTATACTTAGCTAATGACACAGTTTACTATCTCAACAACAAACTTAGGGCACCAAAAATGTTAAAAACTATCATACTCACTGTTCTGGCCATGAATAAAGAACTTTGTTTCCATTCCAGCTCACAAAGGATTACCCTGTTCATCCATCATCCAGTCTTATTTTTGCCCTATCAGAAGCATAAAACCATCAAAACCCAGGGTTAGGCAACTCTTTCCTGACAATGAAGGGAAGGCTGACCAGCTGCATTCACCCCTTAGTGGCATTATGTGAGCAATAAATCCCAACCACTCTTTGGATGTAAAACCTTACAGGCCTCATCCAGGTGGAGTGACTTAACCTCCTAAACCATCAGGCATCATTTCATTACATGGTTACGACTCATCATCATCATCTGGACCTCCTTTCCCACCCCAGGGCAGGGTGAGGGATTGCATGTCCAGACTGCCTACGTTTGCCCAATCCAATGGGCCATTCACTCATCATTCAAGCAACCGGAATCCTGTATCTATCCGATATGCCAAAAACATTCAGCATATTCTGTAACTCACACACTCGTCCACCATATTCTTCCACCTTCTTGGCCTACCTGGCCTCCTTCCTCCTTCAAATTCACTCAGATATACCTTTTTCACCACTCTACAGTTATCCATTCTCTCCACATAACCATACCATCTCAGCATACTCTCTTCAATTCTGTGTCCACAGACTTCCTTGCTCCACAACTTTCACGAATCACATTATTTCGTATCCTATCCACTCTCTGTACACATACATTCCTCAGCAGTCCCATCTCCACTGCTCTTACTCTTGACTTTTCATTTTCATGCCACACCATAGTCTCACATCCAGATGTTAAAGTTGGCACTAACACTCCTTCATGTAAGCCTCGTGCAGCTGCAACACTCAAGCCTCTGTTTCTCATCACGGTCTTCATAGCACCAGCTACTTTCCTTCCTTGTGTCACTCTACTTTCCACTTCTTTTGCACATTTTCCTCTCTTTTCTCTCACTGTACCCAGGTATTTGAACTCTCTTACCAATTCCAGTCTCTCTCCATTCACTGTTACATCACACTGGGATTCACCTTCTCTCCCATTAAACATCACTTTACCCTTTTCTACTTACTCTCAAGGCACGACGCTCACAGACACTAGTAAAACTCTGCACTAGTCTTCCAAGTTCTTGTGCAGTATATGCAAGTAGTATTGCATCATCAACATACAATAAATTTGAGATAGTCCATCCATAACCATTCATTACACTTTACCTTTTCTACATTTACTCTCAAGGCACGACGCTCACAGACACTAGTAAAACTGTGCACTAGTCTTCCAAGTTCTTGTGCGGTATTTGCAAGCAGTATTGCGTCATCAACATACAATAAATTTGAGATATTCCATCCATAACGATTCATTACCAATGCCATCCCTCTCTCCATCACTCGTGCTTTTACTTCTCTCATCACCCATCCATATATGTAAGTAAAACCTCGATATAATGGACTTCAGTAGACCGGAATTCGCTTTTATCGGACTCGAGGAGCTACCGGACTAAACTCCTATACAGTATATCGGAAAAAGTCCGATATAGCCAGAAAGCAGTCCGGACTGCCTGACAACTTCAGCTATGTTCACCACAATAAGACAAGTAAAAGACATGTTTTTCAGTGCACAGTACAGTATTATTATACCATTTGATTAATGTAGTGAAGGTATAACACAGTACAATACGGCAATGGTGGTGAAAACCACTGATGCAATCCGGACTAATGTCTGATATATCGGAAAAAGTCCGGATTAGCAGGGGTAAGTCCGGATGTCGCTTTTATCGGAA
>JAGKTI010000043.1:155979-208159 GCA_018397915.1 Birgus latro | reverse complement strand
TGTCGCACGCCCACATTGATCGTGAATTATTCACTCAGATGCCAATTTACCCTTACATTCACTACCATCATAAAAACTCTTGACGGCACATAGCAGCTTACCATCTACTGTACAGTGTACATGCACAAAACTTTCCACAGTCCTTCTCTGTCTACTTTTCGTATGCTTTTTCCAGATCCATGAATGCCATAAACACCTGACAGTCCTTCTCACAAGCCTTCTCCACTATATGTCTTACGCAAATATTTGATCCACACATCCTCTGCCACTCCTAAAGCCACCCTCTTCATCACTTACTAGGACTTCTGATATCTCTCTTACTTCCTGTATAATAATTCTTCCACATACCTTCCCCACCACACTGAACCACAATGATTCTTGCACTCACTTCGCTCACCTTTATTTTTGTACAGGGGTACAATCACAGCCTTTTTCCGCTCTGCTGGCACAGTTTCAGTCATCCATGCCTTTTAACATATCTCTGACAATCACTTCATTGCACTGTCTCTACTAGACTTCATCTCTGCATACACCTCATCAACCCCAGCTGCATTCCCATTTTTCAGCCGCTTCACAGAGTTCTCCACCTGTGCGAGTGTCACGTTTCCTGGCACTGCAATCCTTCTCTGCACACTCCCAAAACACAATCATGTTTACAGCCGCTCTGCTCTCTCTATTCCCATTCATCAGGCTTTCAAATTATTCTTTCCATCTAATCCTTACTTCATCCCCATGGGTTAATAATATACCACTTACATCCACACACTTTCACATTTCTTTCCACTGTCACTTCTACATTTCCACACCTCTTTCCAGAATAACTGCCTATTTTTAGGGTAATTTGCATTGATTTTTCTTTCTAGATCATCATTTACCTCCTTCTTTTTCCTCTTCACTAGTCTTTTTACATGCCTCTTGCTCTCAGTTTATTCACTTCTTATTTCAACTAAACCCCTGTTCAGTAACTATTCTGGCCACTCAGCATAAAAAAAATTGTTTCTGATTTACAAAAAGCCATTTGGCATGTCACTCAGTGTTGTCATCTGTAAGCAGAACTACACTAAGTGAGTGGATGGTTGGCACCCCCCACTTCCCATAAGTTAAAAGGTTAAAAATAAATACAATATAAAAATGTGGCACTTGCAGAAGTGAAGAATGCTGTGAAGTGACTGAAAAATGGGAAAGCAGCTGGGGTTGGTGAGGTGTATGCAGAGATGATTAAGTGTAGTGGAGAAAGCAGAATGAAGTGCTTGTTGGAGATATGTAAGAAGGCATGGATGAGTGAAACTGTGCCAGTAGAATGGAAAATGGCAGTGATTGTACGCCAGTACAAATATAAAAGTGAGTGATGTGAGTGCAAGAACTATCATGGAATAAGTCAACTGAGTGTTGTAAGGAAGATGTATGGAAAAATTATTAAACGGAGAGTAAGACAGATAGAAGTCCTAGTGAGTGATGAACAGAGAGGCTTTAGGAGTGACAGAGGATGTGTGGATCAAATATTTGCAGTAAGACAGATAGTGGAGAAGGCTTGTGAGGACTATAAGGTATTTATGGCATTTATGGATCTGGAAAAAGCATACAACAGAGTAGACAGAGAAGGACTGTGGATGGTTTTTCACATGTATGGTGTAGATGATAAGCTGCTAGGTGCTGAAAAGAGTTTTTGTGATGGTGGTAGAGTGGCATGTGTAAGGGTACATGGGCACCTACGTGAATGGTTCAGGATCATTGTGGGTGTGCAACAAGGTTGCATGATGTCCCCATGGTTGTTCAACATACAGTACATATGGATGACAGAAGTATAAACATGAGTAATGGAAAGAGGGATGGCATTGGTAATAAAGGGTGATGGATGGAATATCTCAAATTTGTTGTATGCCGATGATGCAATACTACTTGCAAATACCACACAAGGACTTGGTAGACTAGTGCAGAGTTTTGCTGATGTTTGTGAGTGTCATGCCTTGAGAGTAAATGTAGAAAAGAGTAAAGTGTTGGTTATTGAGAGAGAAGGTGAATTCCAGTGTGATGTTACAGTGAATGGAGAGAGACTGGAATTGGTGAGAGAGTTCAAATATCTGGGTACAATGATAGAAAAGAGAGGAAAATGTGCAAAAGAAGTGGAATGTAGAGTGACACTAGGAAGGAAAGTAGCTAGTGCTATGGAGGCCTTGGTAAGAAACTGAGGCTTGAGTGTTGCTGCAGCGTGAGGCTGCCACGAAGGGGTGTTAGTGTCAACTTTAACATATGGATGTGAGACTATGGTGTGGCATGAAAATGGAAAGTCAAGAATAAGAGCAGTGGAAATGGGACTGCTGAGAAATGTATGTGGAGTACAGAGAGTGGATAGGATATGGAATAATGTGATTTATGAAAGATGAGGAGTGAGGAAGTCTGTGGACACCAGAAATGAAGAGAATGTACTAAGATGGTATGGTGATGTGGAGAGAATAGATGACAACGGTGGAGAAAAAGTTATATCTGAGTGAATTTGAAGGAAGGAGGAGGCAAGGTAGGCCAAGAAGGTGGAGGGATGTGGTGGATGAGTGTGTGAGGAAGAGAGGTATGGAAGTTGGTGAGGCTTAAGGGACTGACAAGAGACCGAACTGGCTGGATGAACTTTGTGTGAAGTGCATGACCAGTGATTTGGCTCCCTTTTTTTAATGTGACAGCATACATAGTGGCTCTATCAGATAGGTATTTGTGAAGCTACAGAATGTGGTGATATTTTTTTGGCCTATCAGATGGAGACAGGATTTCAAGGGCTTGAATGATGAATGAATGGAAGCAAGGCCCATTGAATTGGGCAAACTCTGGCTGTCTGGATGTTGCTACTCCTCACCCTGCCCTAGGGTGAGAAAGGAGGTCCAGATGATGATGGTGATGATGGTATAAAAACCCTTAAAGAGTAAGGGGCAAGAAACTGGGGGTAACAGGACATTTTTACCACATACATGGGGTGATAGAACATTTTTACTCCTTCACATACACATACAAGTACAGTGTGGTATAGTACAAAGCCTCAAATCTGAAATAATTGGTTCCAAAGCCTTTACGGAAACTGGAATACAGTATATAGGAAAGTAGAATCACAATGGTGACTGTGAGATAATCTTGTATGGTACTTTGGCCTAAAGTACCATGAACAGTAAAAGCACTGAAGTGCCTTATATTTGTGTTGTATCACCAACTGTCATACTTGTCACAAATAAATTTTGTCTTCAAGCATGCACTGATCATGTGAAGATAGATGATATAAAAACCCTTCTACTCTCCATCTAATGTATTACCATTATGCCAGGAATTGAACTCGGGACTCAGGTGAGAGCCAGGAAGCAAACCACTAGGCCATGACCAGGTAAAAGTTATCTCACATTGTCACAATCTTGAAACCAATGTCCCTCCGCCCCGACTGTGGGCATGAAGAGGCTGAGATAACCCCCCTGGCACTCGGGCAAGTAGATGCTTTTAGTCTATCCCAAGCACTTATGGCAAGTAGAATGAAGAGAGAAACCTGTTCTTTACACAGGAAAAATTATCCAATATATTACCATTATGCTGGGAATTAAACCCGGGACTCTCAGGTGAGAGCCAAGCAGCAATCCACTAAGCCACGACCAGGTAAAAGTTATCTCATATTGTCACAATATTCACTCTGACTTGTCATAAGTGCTTGGGATAGATTAAAAGCATCTACTTGTCCAAGTGCCAGGGGGTTATCTCACCCTTGTCATGTTCACAATGGGGGCAGAGGGACATTGGTTACAAGATTGTGACGATGTGAGATAACTTTTCCCTGGTCATGGTCAAGTGGATTGCTGCCTGGCTCTCACCTGTGAGCCCCGGGTTCAATTCCCTGCACAATGGTAATATATTGTATGATTCTTCCTGTGTAAAGAACAGGTTTCTCTCTCCCATTAATTCCATGAAAAACTATTTTGGAATGTGAACACCTTTGGAAATCAGATGTTCAAATTTCAGAGGCATACTGTACTATGATACATATGCTTCCTTGTACCTCTTCCAATCATGCAGACACAAGTAATCATTCTCATAGACAAGAAGGTAAATATGAGAACCAGAACACCCCAGCCCTACATCCCAATGATAAATGGAACAGGCTAGAACCAGAAACAGGGGGAAAAATCATGAGGAGAACAAATCAACGGAGTATCCAAGTAAATGTACCATACAATCATATATCCATCATTCTGGCAATTCTCAGCTCAAGACATAATACCAGTATGTAACTTGGTTTTGATTAAAATGCTAATGCAATGGCAGTCAGGCAGAACCATTCTGTTAACTACCAAAAATAAACAAACTTATAAAAGCAATAATGATAATGAAAATAATAATAATATCCACTCACTCGATGTAGTGCTGCTCTCGGGTGTCTGCCCTTTCCTTTCCTCTCTCCATTCCTTCCTTCCTCTTCTGTCTTTCTTTACTTCATTCTTTCCTCGTCTTCTGCCTACAGGTGACTTTACACTCCCTCTTCTGTCTTTCTTGCCTTCATTCTTTCCTCTTCCTTCTGCTTATGGGTGACTCTACACTGTACATCAGGAAACTATTTAGTATGCTGAGTGGTAATCATATAGCCAAATTATGGCACCTGGTGGTTTAGTGGGTAATTACAGTGCTCCAATCGAATTGAGCCAGTGAAGTTTTATATCTAAGAGGTGGTTGGGGTTTTTGCTCACGTAATGCCACTCAGGGATGAGTGAGGCTGGTCACCCACATCTTAAATGTCAGGACCAAATTGCCTAGCCCCGGGCTTCTACGCTCCTCATGGGGCAACGTAGGAATTGGATGATGGATGGATGGATAACAATAATTAATAATAATAATCATCATCATCATTATCATCATCCGGACCTCCTTTCTCACCCTGGGGTAGGGTGAGGATTAGCAATAATCATCATCATCATCATCATCATCATCATCCGGACCTCTTTTTCCACCCTAGGGCAGGGTGAACAGTAGCAACTTCCAGACAGCCCAAACTTGCCCAATCCTACAGGCCATGCTTCCATTCACTCATCATTCAAGCCCCAAGAATCCTGGCTCTATCGGATATGCCAAAAACATTCACAACATTTTGTAGCTTCACATAAACATATCCAGTAGAGTCAATCCGGACACTGCCACGTTAAAAGGGGTGCCAAAATCCCTGATCATGCACTTCTTCTCACAACATTCATCCAGCCAGCTCGAACTCTTGTCGGTTCCCTAGCCTCACCAACTTCCATACCTCTCTTCCTCAGACACTCATCCACCATCTCTCTCCACCTTCTCCTTGCCCTACCTCGCCTCCTCCCTTCTTCAAATTCTCTCAGACATACCTTTTTCACCACTCTACAGTTATCCATTCTCTCCACATAACCATACCATCTCGGTACACTCTTCAATTCTGGTGTCCACCAACTTCCTCACTCCATCTTTCACGAATCACATTATTTCGTATCCTATCCACCCTCTGTACTCCACATACATTTCTCAGCAGTTCCATCTCCACTGCTCTTACTCCTGACTTTTCATTTTCATGCCACACCATAGTCTCACATCCATATGTTAAAGCTGGTACTAACACTCCTTCATGTAAGCCTCATGCAGCTGCAACACTCAAGCCTCTGTTTCTTATCAAGGCCTTCATTGCACCAGCTACTTTTCTTCCTTGTGTCACTGAACTTTCAACTTCTTTTGGACATTTTCTTCTCTTTTCTATCACTGTATCCAGGTATTTGAACTCTCTCACCAGTTCCAGTCTCTCTCCATTCACTGACATCGCACTGGGAGTCACCTTCTCTCTCAATAACCATCACTTTACTCTTTTCTACATTTACTCTTAAGGCACAACGCTCACAGACATCAGCAAAGCTCTGCACTAGTCTACCGAGTTCTTGTCCGGTATTTTCAAGCAGTACTGCATCATCAGCATACAACAAATTTGAGATATTCCTTCCATCACCATTCATTACCATCGCCAACCCTCTCTCCATTACTCGTGTTTTTACTTTTCTCATCACCCCATCCACGTATATATACTGAACAACCATGGGAACATCACACAACCTTGCCGCACGTCCACACCGATCATGAACCATTCACTTAGATGTCCATTTACCCTTACATATGATTCACTACTATCATAAAAACTCTTGACGGCACCTAGCAGCTTACCATCTACACCATACATGCGCAAAACTTTCCACAATCCTTCTCTGTCTACTTTGTCATGTGCTTTTTCCAGATCCATGAATGCCATAACACCTTATGGTCCTTCTCACAAGCCTTCTCTGCTATCTGTCTCACTACAAATATTTGATCCACACATCCTCTGCCACTCCTAAAGCCACCCTGTTCATCACTCTCAAGGACTTCTGATATCTCTCTTACTTTCTCTATAATAATTCTTCCATATACCTTCCCTACCACACTCAATAAACTTATGCCACGATAATTCTTGCACTCACTTCACTCACCTTTATTTTGGTATAGGGGTACAATCACAGCCTTCCTCCACTCTGCTGGCACAGTTTTACTCATCCATGCCTTTTTACAATAATAATACAGTAATAATACAAAAATAGTAATTCATTCATTCATTATCCAATCCTATGTCGCCCCACAGAGAAGCGTAGAAGCCCGGGGCTAGGCAAGTTGGTCCTGACATTTAAGATGAGAGTGACCAGCCTCACTCATCTCTGAATGGCATTACACGAGCAATAAACCCCAACCATCCCTTGGATATAAACCTTCACCGGCTCAATCCGATTGGAGCGCCGTAATTACCCACTAAACCACCAGGTGCCAAAATTTGGTTATATGGTTACCACCCAGCGTAGTAAATGGTTTCCTGGTGTACAGGAAACCATTTGGCTTGTCACTCAGTGTAGAGTCACCCACAGGCAGAAGGACGAGGAAAGAATAAAGGCAAGAAAGTGTAAAGTCACTCATAGGCAGAAGGACAAGGAAAGAATGAAGGAAAGAAAGACAGAAGAGGTTTGAAGGAAAGAAAGACAGAAGAGGTTTGAAGGAAAGAAAGACAGAAGAGGTTTGAAGGAAAGAAGGATGGAGGAGAGGAAAGGGCAGACACCCGAGAGCAGCACTACATCGAAAATAGTAATGATAATAACAAAAATGGCTAAGGGGAAGAGTGAAGCCTTTGTCAACTGCACCTTCACACAAACTTCATCCATTCATTTCCCTCCTTATTCTTTTGCTATCTCAGTTTCTAAATCTTGTTATCTACATTCACTTACCATACTCTATTACTCAATCACCTCGGCCTTTCATGTCTCTCTCTATCCCCAAACTCACTCTCATTTATCATTTTTCACCACCTTGGTCACAGTCATTCTCACTGTGATACCAATAATGGGGTGCTGAAACAATGCCTTCAAGTGACGGCACTGATAGAGCCAGGTGATTTCACTGCCTGTCTATACAGACATTCCTCAACTCCCTCCCTATCCCCTGAAAGAAGAATGGTAAACTGCAGGAGGAGAACAACTTAAACCTGCAGTCCACTGGGTTTATAAACGAATCTTGGTCCACAACAACAATGATCAAAGGACAAGCTCTTCTACCCCCGATCAACAAACTGCAATACTGAGCTCCTTTCACTCATCATTAAATTTTCTTATCCTGTCCTACCTACATACAATATCTCATTTCCACTGTTCTCATCCAACACTTTCAAACTCATGCCATGTCAGTGTTTCACATTCATAGCTCAATATGGAGACTAACATACCCTTTATGCATTCACAAAACCCCAACCTGGTTTCTTGGTAAAAATAATACATTTATAACATAACAGTACAAACTTTGTCATCAGTTTTCATACTATCCCCTTCAGTGTGATGATGTCTTTTATATTTTATTCTTGCTTCCACCAGATGACACCTCACAGTCAAAAGGCAAGAAACTCTTCAGTTTAGGGGAGAAACCCCACAGTCAAAAGGCAAGATATTAGCTCAAGGTACTTTAGACCTAAGAGAGATCTTCCAGTGCTAAGTATACAGTAATTGTCTGGTGGAAGCAAGATATAAATTTAAAGGATGCAATCAAGCTGATAGTTAACCTCATATAATCATTACCTTTTCAAAGTTATGGACACAGTTAAGTATTTTATCCTGACTAATACAACAAAATGTCAAATAGCTGGAAGAAAAGCCTTAGCAATTAACAGTGTTTAAAACACTCATTAATCTTTACACTGCTATGAATGTATCTGCCAATGTACTCTGTTCTGGCTAATATCATGACTATTCAGCTGACAGAAATCCACAGCAATCAAAAGCTTCACGAAACTAAAAAATAAAATCTTTGTTTCAAAAGTCTACCTAAATACTGAATAAAACTGACAGGCAATATATCCTTAACACCCTAAATCCAGTGGCTGGTTCTTTAAGTCATTCTTGTTACCTCAAGACAATTTTATTCACTTTGGAATAGATTTTTCAAACAGGAGGGGTTTGATATAATCTTCCTTAAATTCCTCCCTTCTATGAGACTTTTCCAAGGGGCATAAAATTGTCTGCTGGTTGTATGATTAGTAGTAGTACTAGCTGAGTCCCCAGGTTCAACTAAAATATCAATCAGTGGACTGTAGGCTGATGCTACCCTCCTCCCGCAGTCCACCATCCTCCATTTGGGGGAATAGGAGAGAGCTGACAGACATTTGTATAACTGAGCAGTGGAGCTGCTCAGCTCTGTCAGCGCCACAATGTGAGGGCATCTCTCTTCAGCACCAGTTGTATGATTAAAAGGGAAAATGCATGACAGGAGTGAAGGGGTTAATTATGTAAGGTCTTTCCTACAGCTGAATATAATAACTGTATATTCACTATAAAAACATCACCACTGAATTAAGGGAAGAGTATCAGATCTACATAATACTGTGAGTAAAATGTAATGAGCATTATATTAAAATGGGGGAAGTTGGCTTATCCAAATCCATATATAAATGAGGATGTTGGATAAAATTTGTGTGACTTCTGAAAAATCCAAATTAATCCTAACAAACTTCCCTTTAATATAAATGTTGCCTTAAAATATATCTTTGCTATCTACCTTTGGTTTTTCTGAGAGTAAAAGAAGACAAAATTATAGAGCTGCATGCAATAAATATGACTTAAAAAATGAAATTAGTACGATAAAATATTCTGTACTGACCAAGAAGACATTCATGCAGCGTGTAAGTAGCTTCATCAGTATTAGCACAGTCTACAAATGGGACTGTTATGGTACTCAGAATTTAGTAAATGACTGAGATAATACTATTTGTTCTAATTTACAAAGTATATCAAACCAATGAGTGGCAAAAATGCATATGACAGAAACTACAGAAGCACAAAACTTATAATTGAGTTGAATTAAGAGAATCAAATACAACGAAATGTAAAAATATAATGCAGACCTAGTAAGAGATGTCTATGTAGGAGTTTATATTCATCAGAAGTCCTTTAACTTGAGTTGGATACAGTGAGTATGAAGTCTGTTTTCCTCTCAAATTCTTCTGGAAAATATTTTAGAATTAGGGGACAAGGTTGATTTCTGCATGTTAATCTCTGGTGACTGAGATGATGAAAGAACAATATGACTTATGGATTTCTTCTGCTGGCAGTGAGAGGAATCTGTAGTCTTGGATATACTGATTATAGTTTGCTTTGTTTCTGGTTGTAGCTGTGGTAAACTCAATGCACCTGGAAACATCGGCTGACTGCCCAGGTATCGGACATCATCTCGAGCTGAACCGTGCATCTTTTGGGTGTTTAACTGCTGATTCTTTTGAAAACCTGATTCAAACTGAGTTGCAAGTAAGCTCTCATAGGCATTCTCATTACCTATGGGAATTTTGGTATTCTTGAGACTGATGACACTAGTTCCGGTTATCTTCTGTATACCACCTGTCTCTATGTTGGTTTGATGAATGTGTGACTGAGAAGTGATTATGTTATGGCTGAAGTTTTCTGAGAAAGGCATCCGTGGTTTGGAGTTCTCGGGTGATGCAACAACACTCGATACTGCACTAAGAATGCTGATTTGAGGCAGTTGTTTATTTCCCTCAGGAGTACTTGTCTTTGGTCCCTCCGTCAATTTCACTTTGTTAGGCTCAAGAGCAGTTTTGAACTTCTGTGAGGCTTTGGGCTTAGTGTCATCTGGTGTGCTGGTCTTTGGTGTTCCTTTGGTCAGTTTACTGTCTGCAGGGTTTTTAAGCTGTGGTGTTTGCTGTCCTACAGACTTGGTAACTTTTTTCTCCATATTAGGTGCCACATTTGACTGAACAGGAGTATCAAGAGGCTTTCTAATGGTTGGAGTTGTTGGGGTGGTGGCTTTCGATTTGAATGGACTTTTCAAGAGTGGGGTATCTTTGCTGTCCTCTTTCTTTGGAGTAATGACATGAACTCTGGGCCTCCGGAAGACTTTTATGCCAGCCTGTAGAGCCTTAGCTGTGCGGTCCTGCAGTGAATTCCTTCTCTGTGGTGTCTGTCCTTTCCTTAGGGGAGATTTGAGGGGAGTCCAATGAGGGTTCTCAAATCTCTCCCTCAGCAGTGAGAATTTGCGTCGTGGGCAGGTGTTGACTCCCAGCGGTGTGTGTACGAGTTGATGAGGCGCAGGTTCCACGTTTATGAATGCTACTTCTTTATTTCCAACATTTTTAGCTGCCTGTTCCTCTTCCCTCTTTCTCTGTTCACCAATCAGTTCTCTGACTTCTAGTAATGTTTTATTGTCTGGTATGGAAATAGCTCGCACTATCTCCCTGCCTGAACTGTGTGAGGTATGATGAGATGAAAGTGAGCCTGTGGAGTAATTTCTTCTCATTCTCTCACTATAGTACCTGAATGATAAATCAGACATGGTAGAGTAGTAAAGGTTACACAGAGATTCTCTGGCACGAACATCACCAATAGTGACAACAAGAGAGGATTTATTGCCTGTAGAGTTTGTATGAAGTGATGTGTCTTCTGATTCAGGCTTATTTACATCACCAATCCAAATTGTCTCATAACTGGGAATGTTGTCAACAGAACTAGATTTACTAATAGTTCTGTTGGCTCTGAGCTGATTGAGGACATTCATCAGTCTATGATCAGTCTTTACATCAGCAAGATTGACTGGTTTTTCCGCCTCCTCTGGCTCCTCAAAGCAGGTGTCCAAATGGAATGCACTCAAATCAGGTAATGATCTGGACAACACTGACTCACAATCATCAATCAAACTAACAGACCTTCGGTATCTTCCTTTCAATGTGCTGTTATATTCCGAATATACAGTTGAGGCTATGGTACTGTCAAGGATTTTGAGTCTCTCTTTGAATGTACTGTCATCATGTAATCTGGTTTCTATATCTGAATAAGTCTTCCAGTGTCGGACACCCCACATCTGCCTATTGATATTAACAGCGCAAATGTTCTCATAATCATGTGGAATGGAAGAATGAGTGGTCTGTGTTTCATTAAGATTAGGCACCACCAGATTAGATGACTTGGGTGGCAGATTCCTCCTCTGACTATCCTTCTCTTCATATATGTTCTCACAGCCCGAGTGTCCCTCAGAACTGACCCCCGATGAATCCGTTTCAATAATGTGCATTCTGTCTATCACTGCTAGCTCAACATTTGGGACATGTGGCGCAAGAATCTCTGAATCATTCCTGCATTCAGGATTGGTTTCTGCCTGCACGATGTTGGTGAAGGTATTTACCATGCTACTGGAAATATTTGGCAGTGAAGTTAGCCTCACGTTAAAGTCTGAGGTGCATCTCTGACCCCAAGTACTGGTTCTCAATATACTGGCACTTCCATGATGCACCTCACTTCCACATACATCATCCAAACTAATTTGACTTGTGTAGTTTGGATGCAAAGGAAGACCAATGCTATTAGGACTAGATTTCACTTGTGAATATCTCAGTGAATTGTACTTGCTATCTTCAGATCCTATATTATTGTTTGTTTTCATATTAATATGACTATTTTCAGAATATTCATTTCTTCCATATTCACCAAGATCTGGTTCAGACAGACTGGTACACCTTACTTCTGGCACCTCAACTTCATTCAAATTTGTCACTTCTTCCTGACCAGTATTTTTATTTATTTTTCTAACTTCAGTTACATGGAACTCAGGCTTACAGTCTTTCATATTTAAAGCAGACAACTTTGAGTTCAGTTCCCTAGTAATACTCCTCTCAAAAGAAGTTGGGCTTACCTCTAAATCATCTCTCTTTTGTCCAGTGAAAACATCATCACCTGAAGCTCCTTCAGTCTGTTCTTCCTCATCATCACTGATCTGGATGTCACTGTTACAAGAAACATTTGCCAGCAAGTCCTGCACAGTACACATGGTCCCGGGATGTTTAAGTGGAGGTGTATAAGTGATGGTGGCATCAGGAGTGGCAGAGATGGTATCAGCTGATGAGGATGACCTAGAAGGTGTGGGAGAGGTCTCAAGGATGACTCCTGGTGCTGATAAAACACTGTTGGGTGAGGGAAAATATGAATATTCAGACCATATTCTTTTCACTTTAGCCTGGCCTAAAATTGCTATCTCTCCATTTTGAAAGCTGAGTTCTAACAAAAGATTAACCACAGAATACTGTGGCACTCATGAAGTATGGAAAGGATGTTGTGCTATAATATTTTAATCATCTACCTTTGGGCTACGTGAAATAAGCTGCAAAAGGACAAAAATATGGGCCAAGTTGACATGAACCAATTGAATGCCTGATCATCATCTCTGGTTTTATGTCTGCTTTCCATGTAGCTCAGGTTAGATGGGTTCAACTGATAGCACTCCTCCACCGTGATCTATTCTGCATCAGCTCTAGTAGTACCCCTAGATATGGAGTCAGCATATATCACCTCATCCCATGTCTTCCTTGGGTAAATATAGGGAACAGACATAAACTAGCTGAGTGCTGGATGAGAGTAAATACAGATAAACTGACTAACTAACTGTTGGATGAGGGGAAAAGAAGGTAGACTGATTGACTGACTGTTGGATGCGAGGAAATTTAGGTAAAATGACTAACTGACTGATGAGGGGAAATTTAGGTAAAATGATTAACTGACTCTTGGATGATGCAGAATACAGGTACAGCATTACAGACAAGAAACATACATACATAAATACACGCATCATCTAACCAGGTTCTTAAAAATTCATCATCATCATCCTGCTTCTTCCCTCTCCACAGATGGGGTGAAGCACAGTCCAGAGAGCAAGGAAAAGAAAAAAAAGCATGACAGTGGCAGAACTGATCAGCATTCCCAATGAAGTGGGCCATACACTTATTCACTCACCACTGTCATCGGCAGCAATGACCAACTATCACATATTGCCTGAATTAATGTGCACAATTTATTTACTGATGTGGATGGATTGGAAAGTATTATAAAGATGTGGTACTGTACTTTGAAAGGGTTTGGCCATGTGGTGAGAACATAGAATGAAAGACTAAATAGGAATGTATGAAGTGGAAAGGGAGACGATGGATGAGATGGAGGGCTGGGGAGGAGAGGTATGACGTGCAAGTGAGGGGGGTGGGGGGTGGGAAACAAAGGGAGGACAACTTGATGGTAGAGGACAGAATGACATGGAAGTGGTCTGGCTGCAGTCAATCCTCTGGGATTATGGTATCTGGCTATAGATACACGAGCAGACAGTTCACTGCTCTAACATACGACAGACTATTTTGCTTGGCTACTAGAAACAGACCACAGGCAATGAGTTTTATGTAAGACCAATGATCTACATACCCACCTATTAAAAGGACTGCAGCCAAGCAGATATGGATACGTAAAACAGGATTAAATATCAGAGCAATTAGCATTATTCTCACCTATTAGAAGGGTTGCAGCCAACTGGATAAAGATACTTAAGGTCTCTCCGCAAGTCTAGTGAATTAGAATCCAGGTCCTTAGAAGTTTTAATGATGTTACCCTGACTCTCTTGTCCCTCCTCAGCTGCTCCTATCTTATTCCCAAAAGGCTTGATGGGACCAACTGGGTGCAAGAACCGGTAGTAAGAAACCATGCATATCAAACCTGAAAAACAAAACAAAGATTCAGGCAATACGATTTCCACCATAAAGATTCAAGTATCATCATCATCCTGATCCTTTTCCCATCTAGAGATAGGATGAGGTTCAACTAATTAGTCAGGTGTTCGTAAAACTACAGCCGGTCTGTCTTTACATAACAGAACTGAGCCACTCATAAAACTTGAATGGTATCATGGCTGCATGAAATTAAATGAACCCTTAGTTATGAGGTAGCAGTGAGTCTCCTTGGCTACAAGTAAAATCAACTCCCCAGTATGAATACATCTGACCATCAACTGAACTAAAATGGATTAGGAATCTTCATCAGGTTAGAAAAAATGAGTTAAAACATTCTTAAATGCAATAACTGTATGACTAAAACTAAGCAAACAGACAAACTATGGCTACCCAGACAAGTATTTCAAAAAACAATAACAATAAAATTACTTAAAAAATGGGAGATGCTGTATTTAGGTAAGCAGATGTCCCCAGCAATTTGCAATCTAAATCAATATTGTTTTCTATTTTCATTTGTCCACAAACCTAGCCCCGTGGATCTAATGACATTTTTTCCCCCCCCAGACGATACCCTTCTAAAATATTAGGTTGCCATTCCAATTTCTACATCCAGGTGGTGTACCTCAAGTCACCAAACCACCCGGCAAAAATACTTACCCAGACCCATACCAGCAAGTACCACCGCCAATGCTGTATTCTTGACCCACAGCTTATGGGGACTAAGGAAGTAGTAGGTAAGAGTTAGGCCAACATTCTCCATCATCATAATGCAGTAGAACACCAGCATCCTCCATCGTGTTTGTCCCTCCTGTAATAAAATGTAGGCGAGGGTGAAATACCAAGCTAAATACCAACCTCTGCCACTGGGTTTGTCCCTCCTTTAATAAATTGTTGCTGGTGTGGCCCTAGGCTCATCTGGACATGAACCTGATGGACTAAAGGGTGATATGCCCCTCTCCTACCATCCACCATCCTCCTTCCTGGGGATGGAGAGAGAGATAAGGGACTATTTGTGTAACTAGTTGGTGAACCTGCTTGTAAATATCAGTGCCAGCACATGAAGGTGTCCCTCACCAGCAATCTCCGTCACAGTAACATCCTCCATTGTGCTTACCCCTCTTGCAATAAAATGTTAGTAACTACTGGTATATACAGTACAGTCACAACTCGTTATACGATGGGTTACATCAGGCCATACCTTAACATTTAACGAGTTCATCACAAATCAGGAGATTGAAATACATTATAAAAGGGGGGTTACGTCAACTCAACTTGCCAGTCACCTACCCAAGACTTTACACAAATCCACAGTACAGTAATTCACCAAAATAAACACTATCACACCAATACAGGCAGGGTTACTAACGTACAGTGAATCCTTGCATGAACACAATAATCACACTTCCGTAACGTTGGCCTGGTGCTACACGATGTATGCTGTTGTACGATGCTTGGCTGAGAGGTGACGACAGCAGGGAGGCACACTTGAACGAGTGGAAAAGACAGGGCTTTGAAGAGGTGGCGGGACTGTGCAACTAAACCAAAACAAAGCACGATGGGGCCGCCATCTTGCCTTAGACGAGCGATGGTCATCTAGAATGCACCTAGCGCTTCGTATAAAATTTACCGATGCCAATATCATTATAACGGGAAATTCATTGTAAATCGGATTTTGGGGTGTAACTTTTTTGTCATCACTGTAGCAAATTATTGTATACCGGTTCAACGTATAACGAGTTGTGACTGTATACAACATGAAGGTATATACAAGTTACAGTCTCTCATCCATTCCTTTAATGTCCCATTGCCACAGGGGCCTGGGGCTGTGCTAATAGATAGTTAATGAGGAAGTGACCAATCACTGGGCCCTGAGAGGCATCATATAAGCAATAAACCCCAACCATCCTTATAGGCATATCCAGCTGGATCACCAAGTGTCCATTTTTATGGTACCACCCAATGTGTAAATGGTTTCCTGGACTATGAAAAGCCATTAAATTTGTCATTCAGTGTCTTCACCTAAAATTAGCACTATATCGGGTGTGTAATGGTAGATGCCCACATCTACAACCTATATTACAAATATATTAATCACAAAGTTTGATATTATATGAATTACAGTTTGATACTGTTCTAATAATGCTCTGACTTAATTTCCCAGAGCTGAATTAAAGAGTATGGTGTTAGCAAGAATAAAAGTAACAGTGTATGTGCATCTATAATGATGATGATGATGCCCAGTAGTTACAATACTTCTCACCTTGAGGTTAAAGAAGCAGAAACAATAAGTGATGGCCATGATGAAATTGAAGGTATGTTCCTCCCACTCTGTCTTGCTGAACTGAGTCTTCTGTGTCACAACCCAGATGAACATGACAACAAAATGCAAACCTGTGTGACAAGTGGCCATTATCAGCACTGCAATTATATCTGGCTACCTACCATCCTACCTACAGTACAGTACATCCTTCAACTTTGCGAACTTTAACTTTGCGATTCACCAATTTTGCGAGGTAGTTCCAAAAGTCATGTATTTTTTAACATTTGTGGACTTTGCGACTGATCACACACTTTGCGAGGTCGAGTGGTGGGAGAGTCGTCTTCCAGCACTACTTTGCCACACCGAGTAATGACATCATGGTTCATTGGGCGTACTGAGCCTCCTAGTTCAGTTGTCTGCCGCCCTGCCACGTTTGTTTGCACCTGTTTCCAAGCAAGGTCACTCACCCTCACAATTTCGTGGTGCTCCTTGCAATACCCCAGCAGTCTAACCTTGCACGAGTGTTATCATGGCGCCAACGGGTAAGAAGAACAAAAAAATAATTTTGGAGACCAAACTGAAAATGATTGAAAGAAATAAAGCAGGTGAAGGTAATTCTGCTATTGGTCAGGAGTTTGGTGTTGGTGAATCGACTGTGAGAATGATTTTAAAGAACAGTGAACAAATCAAGCAAGCAGCGAATAACTATGGAGGTGCTCAATTTGATGGTAGAATGCTGGTGGACAACAAAGAAGTGCTAATAAAAATGGAAAGATATCTTGCTCACTACATTCAAAGAAAGGAAAAGGAAGGGGATGCATTAGATGGGCCCCATATAAGGGAGCAGGCAAAGATATTCTATCACATGTGCCTTAAAAAAGCCATTAATCCTCCAACAAAACCTTTCAAGACATCGAATGGGTGGCTATGCCAGTTCCTCAAAAGGAAGGGGTTTAAACACATTAGGTTCAGTGGTGAGTGAGGCAGTGCATTGTTGACTACAAATTGGTCGGCTTCACCCCAAGGTAAGCACTTTTTCCCACTCTTTCTCTCGACTCTACCTCTTAATTTTACGATGATAAATGAAACAAACATGAACTGATGTACTGTACAGTAATATTAATAAGAAAACATCATAGGTAAGAAACATTTAAAAAAAAAATGCATTTACACTGATGTGAAGACTGGCGTGGTTTACGGGACTGGTGGCGGGGCGAGGCTTGGCTACTGTGGCCCCGCGGGGCCTACGTCGTCACTATCACTGTCGGCAGATATTTCCACATCTTGCTGTGTTTTTTCTGCCTCTCTCATGAATCCCTCGAAGTCAGAATCGTCACTGGGGTCATCAGAATGAAAAAGGTTAGGGATGCTAGGATCACTGGCTGCTTGGGGAGGGGTGGCAGGACGGCTGGTCGATGGGGCAGGGTCTCTTGGGGTTCTCTTGAATTTTGTGATTAGAGACTGCTTCCTCTTGTTAACCCCATCTCTGTGGAGGTCAGCATAAAAGCGAAGCGGCCGAGAATTAACGATGCATAACCTGGCCAATATTCTCGCCGTCATTGACCAGCTGAAAAAAACCATCGTGAACAACGAATGTGACAATTTAGGGCTCAGCAAGCATGCCACGGTGTTGACAGGGCCCTTCGTTTTTATGCTGACCTACACAGAGATGGGGTTAACAAGAGGAAGCAGTCTCTAATCACAAAATTAATGAGAACCCCAAGAGACCCTGCCCCATCGACCAGCCGTCCTGCCACCCCTCCCCAAGCAGCCAGCGATCCTAGCATCCCTAACCTTTTTCATTCTGATGACCCCAGTGACGATTCTGACTTCGAGGGATTCATGAGAGAGGCAGAAAAAACACAGCAAGATGTGGAAATATCTGCCNCACTACTTTGCCACCCCGAGTAATGACGTCATGGTTCATTGGGCGTACTGAGCCTCCTAGTTCAGTTGTCTGCCGCCCTGCCACGTTTGTTTGCACCTGTTTCCAAGCAAGGTCACTCACCCTCACAATTTCGTGGTGCTCCTTGCAATACCCCAGCAGTCTAACCTTGCACGAGTGTTATCATGGCGCCAACGGGTAAGAAGAACAAAAAAATAATTTTGGAGACCAAACTGAAAATGATTGAAAGAAATAAAGCAGGTGAAGGTAATTCTGCTATTGGTCAGGAGTTTGGTGTTGGTGAATCGACTGTGAGAATGATTTTAAAGAACAGTGAACAAATCAAGCAAGCAGCGAATAACTATGGAGGTGCTCAATTTGATGGTAGAATGCTGGTGGACAACAAAGAAGTGCTAATAAAAATGGAAAGATATCTTGCTCACTACATTCAAAGAAAGGAAAAGGAAGGGGATGCATTAGATGGGCCCCATATAAGGGAGCAGGCAAAGATATTCTATCACATGTGCCTTAAAAAAGCCATTAATCCTCCAACAAAACCTTTCAAGACATCGAATGGGTGGCTATGCCAGTTCCTCAAAAGGAAGGGGTTTAAACACATTAGGTTCAGTGGTGAGTGAGGCAGTGCATTGTTGACTACAAATTGGTCGGCTTCACCCCAAGGTAAGCACTTTTTCCCACTCTTTCTCTCGACTCTACCTCTTAATTTTACGATGATAAATGAAACAAACATGAACTGATGTACTGTACAGTAATATTAATAAGAAAACATCATAGGTAAGAAACATTTAAAAAAAAAATGCATTTACACTGATGTGAAGACTGGCGTGGTTTACGGGACTGGTGGCGGGGCGAGGCTTGGCTACTGTGGCCCCGCGGGGCCTACGTCGTCACTATCACTGTCGGCAGATATTTCCACATCTTGCTGTGTTTTTTCTGCCTCTCTCATGAATCCCTCGAAGTCAGAATCGTCACTGGGGTCATCAGAATGAAAAAGGTTAGGGATGCTAGGATCACTGGCTGCTTGGGGAGGGGTGGCAGGACGGCTGGTCGATGGGGCAGGGTCTCTTGGGGTTCTCTTGAATTTTGTGATTAGAGACTGCTTGCTCTTGTTAACCCCATCTCTGTGGAGGTCAGCATAAAAGCAAAGCGGCCGAGAATTAACGATGCATAACCTGGCCAATATTCTTGCCATCATTGACCAGCTGAAAAAAAACACCGTGAACAACGAATGTGACAATTTAGGGCTCAGCAAGCATGCCACGGTGTTGACAGGGCCCTTCGTTTTTATGCTGACCTACACAGAGATGGGGTAAACAAGAGGAAGCAGTCTCTAATCACAAAATTAATGAGAACCCCAAGAGACCCTGCCCCATCGACCAGCCGTCCTGCCACCCCTCCCCAAGCAGCCAGCGATCCTAGCATTCCTAACCTTTTTCATTCTTATGACCCCAGTGACGATTCTGACTTCAAGGGATTCATGAGAGAGGCAGAAAAAACACAGCAAGATGTGGAAATATCTGCCAACAGTGATAGTGATGACTTAGGCCCCACAGGGCGACAGTAGCCAAGCCTCGCCCTGCCACCAGTCCCGTACACCAAGCCAATCTTCACATCAGTGTAAATACATTTTTTTTTTTTAATGTTTCTTACCTATGATATTTTCTCATTAATATCACTGTACATTACATCAGTTCGTGTTGGACAAATGTGGAAGCCTGCCTGGAAAAGTTTGAAAGGAATGAGAGAGTGTTTCTGATTGGAGATATGAATGGAAAAGTAGGGAATGAGAAGGTGGATGGAGTGGTTGGTGAGTGGGGTGTGCCTGCAGAGGTGGATGAGAATGGCAGTGCTTTAGTGGACATTTGTGCTGGGAGGGGGTTGGTGATAGCCAATACCCTCTTCAGGCACAAAATGATCCATAGGTATACATGGCGAGTGGTGAGAAGAGAGGACGGGGGAATGAATGAACGGAAGGCAATGATTGACTATGTGTGTGTGGATGAAAGGATGAGAAGATGTATAATGGATGCAAGAGTATATAGAGGTTGGGGGAGTGGACTTTCTGACCACCACTTGGTGGTGGCCAGAATCAGAATCCAAACAAGATGGAGGAAGAGAAGAAGGGAAAGACAGGAGGAAGTATTTGTTACAAGGAGGGTAGAAAAGTTACAAGAGGATGGAATAAAGGCCGAATATAGAAGGGAAGTGGAGGAACGATTGGGTAAATATAGATTGGAGCAGATGGGGGACGTGGAGGGTGTGTGCAAGGTATTGACAGAAGAAATCTGTGCAGCATGTGAGGTGGTGTGTGGGGTGAAGAGGAGACGAAAGGGGGTTCAGGGAACAGCATGGTGGACCGAAGAGGTGAGAGAGGCTGTGGCACAAAAGAAGAAAGCATATAATGAGTGGATGAGAAACAGGGGCAACGAAGAAGCTGAGAGACGGACGAGAGAGTTATATGTAGTGAGGAGGAGAGAGGTGAAAAGATTAGTAAGAGAGAGTAAGAAGAGAGTGGATGAGGAATTTGGAAGGAATTTGAGTGCAAAGTGGAGGGAATGTAAGAAAATGTTCTGGAAGGAGGTAAAGAGAGCTAGACAGGGTGCCAACGAAGGCAGTGGGGGTGTGAAAGATAAAAATGGTAGATTACTAGTGGAGAAGGGAGAAAAAGTAAACAGATGGAGAGAACACTTCAATGAACTGTTGAACATAGAGAATGAAAGTAATGCAAGTATAAGTGGCTGGGGAATGGCAGGGAGAAGGAGGGTTGTGAGAAGAGAGGAAGAAATCACCAGGATGGAAGTGGTGGAAGCAATGAAGAAAGTTAAAATGGGGAAAGCCCCAGGAATTGATGGAGTGTGTGGTGAAATGCTGAAGCATGGGGGAGAGATAGTAATAGAATGGATGTGGAAGGTGTGCAGATTGGCTTGGGAGGAGGGTAGAGTCCCGGAGGATTGGAAGTCAGGTATAATTATTCCTCTGTACAAAGGAAAAGGGGAAAAAGCAGTGTGTGGTAATCATAGGGGCATTTGCCTTCTCAGTGTAATAGGAAAAATATATGGTAGGATACTTATTGACAGAGTTAGGGAAATTACTGAGGAATTAGTTGGAGAAGAACAAGGAGGTTTTAGGAAGGGAAGAGGTTGTGTAGACCAGATATTCATTCTTAGATCCGTAGTGGAAAAGTTTCTAGAGAAGGGCAAGAAGTTGTATGCAGCCTTCATGGATCTGGAGAAAGCATATGACAGGGTGGATAGACAAGGTTTGTGGAAGGTATTAAGAATATATGGAGTGGATGGGAAGTTGTTGAAGGCAGTGAAGAGTATGTATGAGGGTGCTAAGGCTGCAGTGCGTGTGGATGGCAAACTGAGTGAATCTTTCCATTTGAAGGTTGGATTGAAACAAGGATGTGTCATGTCTCCATGGTTGTTCAATCTGTATATGGATGGGGTTATAAAAGAGATACAAGGTCGGGCAGTGGATGTTGGAGTGGCCCTAGTGAGAGAGGGCAGTGTGTGGAAACTCCCTGTACTGTTGTTTGCAGATGATACTGTGTTGTTGAGTGAAGACGAAGGGGAGCTGCAAGGCTTGGTAGATGAGTTTGGGAGTGTGTGTAAGAAACGGAATCTAAAGGTGAATGTGGGGAAGAGTAAAGTGATGGTCTTCGAGAGAAGTGAAGCCAGTGAGTGTACAGTGAGATTGGATGGGAAGGATATGGAGAATGTGAGTGAATTTAAGTACTTGGGCAGTGTGATGAGTAAGGATGGTAGTCTGGAGGGTGAAGTGCTCGAAAGGGTNTAGTAATAGAATGGATGTGGAAGGTGTGCAGATTGGCTTGGGAGGAGGGTAGAGTCCCGGAGGATTGGAAGTCAGGTATAATTATTCCTCTGTACAAAGGAAAAGGGGAAAAAGCAGTGTGTGGTAATCATAGGGGCATTTGCCTTCTCAGTGTAATAGGAAAAATATATGGTAGGATACTTATTGACAGAGTTAGGGAAATTACTGAGGAATTAGTTGGAGAAGAACAAGGAGGTTTTAGGAAGGGAAGAGGTTGTGTAGACCAGATATTCATTCTTAGATCCTTAGTGGAAAAGTTTCTAGAGAAGGGCAAGAAGTTGTATGCAGCCTTCATGGATCTGGAGAAAGCATATGACAGGGTGGATAGACAAGGTTTGTGGAAGGTATTAAGAATATATGGAGTGGATGGGAAGTTGTTGAAGGCAGTGAAGAGTATGTATGAGGGTGCTAAGGCTGCAGTGCGTGTGGATGGCAAACTGAGTGAATCTTTCCATTTGAAGGTTGGATTGAAACAAGGATGTGTCATGTCTCCATGGTTGTTCAATCTGTATATGGATGGGGTTATAAAAGAGATACAAGGTCGGGCAGTGGATGTTGGAGTGGCCCTAGTGAGAGAGGGCAGTGTTTGGAAACTCCCTGTACTGTTGTTTGCAGATGATACTGTGTTGTTGAGTGAAGATGAAGGGGAGCTGCAAGGCTTGGTAGATGAGTTTGGGAGAGTGTGTAAGAAACGGAATCTAAAGGTGAATGTGGGGAAGAGTAAAGTGATGGTCTTCGAGAGAAGTGAAGCCAGTGAGTGTACAGTGAGATTGGATGGGAAGGAAATGGAGAATGTGAGTGAATTTAAGTACTTGGGCAGTGTGATGAGTAAGGATGGTAGTCTGGAGGGTGAAGTGCTCGAAAGGGTGCAGCAGGGAAGGAAGGTTGCTGGTTCGTTGAAAGCAGTGATAAGAAACAGGGAGGTGAGCATGGAAGTGAAAAAGTTGTTACATGACAGTATTGTGATACCAACTCTGACATATGGAAGTGAAGCTTGGACCCTGTTGGAAGGACAGAAGTCAAGAGTGAGAGCAGTGGAAATGAGTTATTTGAGAGGAGCATGTGGAGTCACATGGAGAGACAGACTAACAAATGAGGAAGTGAAGGAGCGTTGTGGTGTGGTTGAGGACGTGATGGGAAGCGTTAGGAGAAACACATTAAGGTGGTTTGGGCATGTGGAGAGGATGGAGAGTGAAAGATTGACGAGGAGAGTGTATGTGAGTGAGGTGGAGGGGGTGAGAGGGAGGGGGAGGCAGAGGATGAGATGGAGGGATGGAGTGGAGAGGTATATGAGAGAGGGGGGTGTGAGTTGGGAGCATGGTAGTGAAATGGCAGGGGACAGTGACATGGAGGCGATTTGTTTGTGGACACCCCGTTCGGGATTGAGGCGTCTGGCAATAGATAGATAGATTGATAGAAAATTAAGAGGTAGAGTCGAGAGAAAGAGTGGGAAAAAGTGCTTACCTTGGGGTGATGTCGACCAATTTGCCTTTATTTCATATATTTAACTGTTTGAATTTTGCGAATTTTGATTTTGCGAGGGTTTTTGTCGACCATATTCTTGCAAAATTGGAGGAAGCACTGTATCTACTTCTCTGTTTACCTTCCAACCTATCTATAGCAAAACATCTTAATTCCAGAAGGGGTGGCCACAAATGAATCACCTCCATATTACCCTGTCCTCTCTCATCAAGCTTCCCTCTCTGCAACTCATACACACTCCCTTATATACCTCTCCATTCCGTTACTCTATCTCATCTTTCGCGTCCCCATACCCCTCCCACCCCCCACCTCACTTATATACTGTACACTCTCCTATTTAATCTCTCATTCTCCATTCTCAATCATAACAAAATCAAATCAATGACCTCATCCCAGGTCATTTTCGGTCTGCCTTTCGCAACCCTAAGCCCGATGTTTCATACTTTTCACTTTCCACACCCAACTGTCATCCTCCATTCTCTCCACATCCCCAAAAAGTTAATATTGTAGTGTCAAATAAGGTATGTCTCTAAGTAAAGAATCAAGTGCACTACACAGCAAATGTAACCATGAAATCATACCACAGCCAGCACTAAAATGACCATTCTCTATTAAAATATGAACTCCAAGTCAGAACCAAAACTGACCTAGGATAAAAACAATCCATGCCTGGAGTACAGTAGCGGCCAATGCAAGAGCGGCTACTCTGGCAGCTATAGTGCCAACCCGCCATGCCATCTGTAGCACCATCCCCATCACTGACATCTTGTGTTTATTGGGCCGGACCTTACGCATGGCCTTGGTGTACGCTGCTAGACCCCATCCTAATGATACTAATGAGGACATTGCAGTGATTCCTGTAAGAAAAGAATGACAAATTGCTATAGCTATGCCAGAATAAAAAGTTATATTTTTTTACTTCTGTGATGTGTGGGCCTATTTATGCTTTGGTATACTTTTTATGTACCTCAGTAATAATAAAATTCAAGTGGTACAGTATGTGCACTGCTAAGCTGGTTACTACCTTGTATACACTATTCAGAATATATGGTCTGCTGAATATATAAACAGTATATGCACAGTACAATACAACACTGTAATCTCTGCTTCTGTGCCTCCAGATTTGACTATAGTAAACGGTCAAAATTTGTATTAAGAGAGTAGCAGCTGTATCCCCAGGTTTATCTGAATGTGAACCCAGTAGACTGCAGATTGAAGCTGTCCCTCTGGCATTCCACTATCCTCCTTTCAGGGGACACTGAGAGAGCCAAGGGATGTTTTGTATAACCAGCTAGTAGAACTGTTTGGTCATATCGTTGCCACCATGTGCAGTTGTTCCTTTCCAACAACTACATAAAGAGTAAAGAAAGTAGCTACACTATACAAACCAGTCCATACAGAGTTGTTGTTACAGAAGAGCATTATAGCTGTCCTTCTCCACCACCTACATAAAGTGCAAAGAGACTACACAAACCTGTCCATTCAGAGCAGTCATTACAGGAGAGCATTATATTTATCCCTCTCCATCACCTACATAAAGGGCAAAGGGAGTATGGTCTACGAACCTGTCCATACAGAAAAGTCATTACAAGACAGCATTATATACAGCTGCAACACCAGCTGTGGTGCTGCCTCCAGGAAACATTCAAATATACGCAGGATGGATGCATCACACTGTTGATACAGCAGGTCACGGAAGTCATCGGGGTTCTGAGTTGTCCGGGCTTTGATCCCCGCGACAAACATCAAAATGTACCTGCACCAGATATAGTAACTACCATTTGTAATGTATTCAGGGTAGCAACAGTACAGTACTCTTTTACACTAACTTAGCCCAGATTTGCTACATTTTTATCCTGAATTCAGAACTATATGAGATTTAAGCTAGAATAAGGTGCTAAGCAAGAAAAAGTGGTACAGAAAACAAGTACAGCCACAATATTGTCTTATTCTGCCACAGAAATTTAGGAAATAAGCAGTAAAATGATGAAAATTTGAGCCAAATTAGGGTAAAATGAGTATAGTTGCAACTACTGGCTCATCTGAATGTGAACCTGGTGGACTGGAGGCCAAAATTGCCTCTCTTCTCCACCAACCTCTTTTCAGGGGACAGGAATGGGTCAAAGGAACATTTGTATAACCAGGCAGCTCCACCACCTGGTCATATGGGTGTCACCATGTGAGGGCATTCCTCTCCAGCACCCACATTTTAGGTAATCTATGTATATAATGACCAGTAAAATAATATACTTTCAGTACCACTTCACAAACTCTGCCTAATTCTGCACACAACAGTCATGTTTATCCAATATCCAAATACATTAAAATCAAATTTTCAAAATATTCAGGAAATATGAGATTTTTCATCACAATGCCCGATGTCAAACCAGCAACTTTGATTTTCCTGTCCTGCACTTCTAGCAGCTGCTTCCTTATCTTATCTTGGAACATGAAGTTAATACTGCAGCTTATATACTAGTTCTTTCAAACATAGTGTATGGCAATAAAATCTTATGAAAATACTGGCAATTCAATCAAGCACTACAGAGACAATTTGCTCACAGTTAGCATAGCCCTTCCACACAAGAATATGTTTAAGCTGAATATGAATGTCTGTCATTACCCACAATAAAATAGGGTAAAAAGATGTCATCAGGCTGAAAGAATTAATCAAGACCATCTTTAAATCATTTAGGTTGAGGATATCTTAGCCAGAAAAAAAAAAAAAAATTCTGCTACTTATCCTGCTTCAACATGATGATCACCAAATGCAACCCCACTAATTCACATTCAGTCTCAAAACTGTAACATATAGATTGTCTACATCAAAAGCAGTCTTCAAATTCAAACACACTGACCCAGCTAAATACTATGCATTTAACCTCTATCATTTCACTTCTCTCTTTTAACGAATCATAGACAGTTCAAAGCGGAGGGAATGTAAGAAAATGTTCTGAAAGGAGGTAAAGCGAGCTAGACAGGGTGCCAACGAAGTCAGTGGGGGTGTGAAAGATAAAAATGGTAGATTACTTGTGAAGGGAGAAAAAGTAAACAGATGGAGAGAACACTTTAATGAACTGTTGAACATAGAGAATGAAAGTAATGCAAGTATAAGTGGCTGGGGAATGGCAGGGAGAAGGAGGGTTGTGAGAAGAGAGGAAGAAATCACCAGGATGGAAGAGGTGGAAGCAATGAAGAAAGTTAAAATGGGGAAAGCCCCAGGAATTGATGGAGTGTGTGGTGAAATGCTGAAGCATGGGGGAGAGATAGTAAGAGAATGGATGTGGAAGGTGTGCACATTGGCTTGGGAGGAGGGTAGAGTCCCGGAGGATTGGAAGTCAGGTATAATTATTCCTCTGTACAAAGGAAAAGGGGAAAAAGCAGTGTGTGGTAATCATAAGGGAATTTGCCTTCTCAGTGTAATAGGAAAAGTATATGGTAGGATACTTATTGACAGAGTTAGGGAAATTACTGAGGAATTAGTTGAAGAAGAACAAGGAGGTTTTAGGAAGGGAAGAGGTTGTGTAGACCAGATATTCATTCTTAGATCCTTAGTGGAAAAGTTTCTAGAGAAGGGCAAGAAGTTGTATGCAGCCTTCATGAATCTGGAGAAAGCATGCATATGACAGGGTGGATAGACAAGGTTTGTGGAAGGTATTAAGAATATATGGAGTGGATGGGAAGTTGTTGAAGGCAGTGAAGAGTATGTATGACGGTGCTAAGGCTGCAGTGCGTGTGGATGGCAAACTGAGTGAATCTTTCCATTTGAAGGTTGGATTGAAACAAGGATGTGTCATGTCTCCATGGCTGTTCAATCTGTATATAGATGGGGTAATAAAAGAGATACAAGGTCGGGCAGTGGATGTTGGAGCGGCCCTAGTGAGAGAGGGCAGTGTTTGGAAACTCCCTGTACTGTTGTTTGCAGATGATACTGTGTTGTTGAGCAAAGATGAAGTGGAGCTGCAAGGCTTGGTAGATGAGTTTGGGAGAGTGTGTAAGAAACGGAATCTAAAGGTGAGGGTAGGGAAGAGTAAAGTGATGGTCTTCGAGAGAAGTGAAGCCAGTGAATGTACAGTGAGATTGGATGGGAAGGATATGGAGAATGTGAGTGAATTTAAATACTTGGGCAGTGTGATGAGTAAGGATGGAAGTCTGGAGGGTGAAGTGCTCGAAAGGGTGCAGCAGGGAAGGAAGGTTGCTGGTTCGTTGAAAGCAGTGATAAGAAACAGGGAGGTGAGCATGGAAGTGAAAAAGTTGTTACATGACAGTATTGTGATACCAACTCTGACATATGGAAGTGAAGCTTGGACCCTGTTGGAAGAACAGAAGTCAAGAGTGAGAGCAGTGGAAATGAGTTATTTGAGAGGAGCATGTGGAGTCACATGGAGAGACAGACTAACAAATGAGGAAGTGAAGGAGCGTTGTGGTGTGGTTGAGGACGTGATGGGAAGCGTTAGGAGAAACACGTTAAGGTGGTTTGGGCATGTGGAGAGGATGGAGGGTGAAAGACTGACAAGGAGAGTGTATGTGAGTGACGTGGAGGGGGCGAGAGGGAGGGGGAGGTCGAGGACGAGATGGAGGGATGGAATGGAGAGGTATATGAGAGAGAGGGGTGTGAGTTGGGAGCGTGGTAGTGAAATGGCAGGGGACAGAGTGACATGGAGGCGATTTGTTTGTGGCCACCCCGTGCGGGATTAAGGCGTCTGGCAATAGATAGATGGATAGACAGAAAGGCAGCCAGGAAATACTGCCATTCCTACGATATGAATACAGTCATGACTGCATAAAATATGATGAGCCTAACTGGTAGGAATTAACCTCCTTTGTTTACTAATCAAATCTACCTTCCATTCTGGCAATATATTGCCCTTAACCAAAATGAAAGGAGTTAGGAAACTGTTAAATTAAAACAAACATGCACTATGTTCCTTTCAGCTTGGCCTAAAATTGTCATCTCTCCATCACGAATGCTGTGACGAAGCAATACAGGTACATCAACACTGCAACATGATGTCTGAAATGAAAAGCTATGGAATGGAGGTAGGCCATATCAATGTCTTTTTCTCCCACTGACCTATGTAAAATATGCTGTAAAAAGACAAAAATCTAGGCCACGTTAAGGTGAAAGACCTATACTGCAGTTATGATAAGCTTCACATACCGATGAAGAATACCCCACAGGCAGATGTTGGCGATCCAGTGTATCTCGGTGATGTGCTGTGAGTCATCAGTGAGGTGCCATCTCATTGACATCACTGCTACCACTACTGCCGCCACTGCCACCAGGGTTAACGTCATTCCTGCCCACACCACATACCCACCAAGGAAGTACCGCACCACTAAATTCACATCTGGAAGCGAGATACTATTACTCTGCTACTTCGCCCTAAGGACATCATTATGCAGTACTTCACCACTAATTTCAAATCTTGCCCAGATTGATGGAGAGAGATGCCTTTATGGAGTGGCATCAATATGCCTGGTTATACAAATGTCCTTCAATCCCCTCTACACATGATGAGATGGAGACAGCATAGACAGATAAATGAGAGAAGGGGGGGTAAGTTGGAGGGAGGGCAGCCAAACTGCAGAGGATAGGGTAACAAGGAAGCAATCGGTCTGTGGCCACCCCTTGAGGATTGAGGTTCCTGACTACAGATACACAGATAGATAGATGGTTGGATGGATAGACAGATAGATACTGAAAGAATTCCAGACAGCTTATAGTGTATTCAAGACTACCAGTATTCCAATTAACTTTTCATTTGTTCATAAGTCATAGTACCTATCTACCGATTTGAAAGCATTAGTATTTACTGATCACAAAAGGAGCATAATATTACTTACTGGCTTAAATGCTAACCTGGTTGGCTACCCTTTTTTGCACTGGTTAGTTAGGCAGTGAGAGGAGTTGCATAGAGGAAAACAAGGGCAGCACAAATCTGCAGGTACACCAGTCAAATGGGACAGCAAGGGCAATCTAATATTATCAATGGGAAGGAATGAGTTATGTACCTTAAGCAGACTAAATAATTCTAACAAGGTGTATTAATGGAAAATACTATTTATACTGCAGTGAATAGAGGAATTTCAAAGCAGGGTATATAGAGAGGAAAGGTGGGTTAATGATCAGTGGTCAATGGGGGCCGAGAGCAACTAACAAAGGAACAAAAAATAGATACTGTACACCAAAGGCTCAAACTTACAGTAAACTGTAAACATCTGCCACTACTATATAGCTATTTTTATGGATACACTAAATTTTTTTTCAGATTCAACCGTATGCCAATACTATACTTGTGTTGGGCTATGCTTAGTTACAGGCCTATTTCCTAAGCTGATTGCATACATCATACAAACGTACTGTATAACCTACCTGTACTTGCTACTATCTATCTATCTATCTATTGCCAGACGCCATAATCCCGTAAGGGGTGGCCATTTGACTTTATTTGTTTTACAGGGAGGGGCACTAACCCTCCACCAACCCACTTGTTGACACGTAGGGAGCACGTATGGTTTGGTTATATGGTTACCACCCAGCGTTGTAAATGGTTTCTTGGCTTACAGGAAACCATTTGGCTTGTCACTCAACGTAAAGCCACCTGTAAAAGAAAGAAAAGCAATAAGAAGTGACAGGAAAGATAGGAAAAATAGGAAGAGAGGAGGGCAGGCACAGAAAAAGAATGATAAAGGCTAAGGAAGAAGTAGGTAGCGCTACATCAAGTGAGTGGATGATGGTCGCCACCACCTACCACTCCACTTGCTACTCTTGGTCATATAGTCCATAGGCTGATAGCATACAGCATAATTAACGCATGTATTCCATAACAACGTAATATGACTTCCATATCAAATCTATCTATATAATGCCAGACACCACAATCCCGAAAGGGGTGGCCATTTGACTGAGTTATTTGTTTTAAGGGGAGGGGCACTAACCCTCCACCAACCCACTTGCTGACACATAGGGAACACGTATGGTTTAGTTATATGGTTACCACCCAGCGCTGTAAATGGTTTCTTGGCTTACAAGAAACTATTTGGCTTGTCACTCAATGTAAAGCCACCTGTAAAGGAAAGCAAAGCAATAAGAAGTGACAGGAAAGATGGGAGAAATAGGAAGAGAAGAGGGCAGGCACAGAAAAAGAATGATAAAGGCTAAGAAAGAAGTAGGCAGCACTGCATCAAGTGAGTGGATCTATCATGCTAAATATAACGCGTCTATGTTCAAGCAAAACATTAGCACTGCTCACGTAACCTGTGGCTTACCTGTTCCGACGTCCGCAACAAGTGTCAGCATTGATGTCACCATAAAAGCAGCATCCAGCACCGTGAAGGACGGCATCTTGACGATTACCACTTTGCCATCGGTGCGGGGAGGCGGCTCAGAAGGTATCCGTGAGCACGGGCCCTCATCTGAACTCACCGCCATGACGACCGTTGCGGGATCATTCACACATGTAAAAGGTAAACAACGATCCTACACACGCCTGCCAACCAATTCTGTTATCCTACCTATACTTTTTTTAAACTTCAAATTGGCCTAAAAAGTGTTCCTGTCATCTTAAATGATGAGCTATAACAAAATATTAATACTAGAATATGATGCTAGTCACGAAGAAGTGCTGTGAAGACCGCAGAGCCGTCCTTCTCTGTCACTGGGCTTATGTGAAATAAGCTTCATAAGAAAATTTGATTCTGTGAAGGTGAAAGGAGTATATAACATCTCTACTCTACCTTGCCTCTCCTTTCTTCCTCTCTTCAAAATAAATTCAACATAACTGTCTAATACAACAATGTCCTTTTAACTTCCCTGGCAGTTGGTACGCCTTGCACCAGCTAGGTGTTCTGCTTCATTTCTTGAGAATGATGCTATGTCCTTGCCCCTATAAAATTGTACCACAACATGTCTTTTCTGGCAAGTAAAATACCTCTTATCAGTCTGTGGTTTGACAAGAACCTTTTGTTATGCTGCGTGTGGAAGGGTATGACTTCTCGTTCCTTAGACACGGAGCCTAGAGCGGGGTTCTCTTTCTAGACCGGGTTGGGTCTCTTAAGGCAACTAAAGGGAACAGGGCATAAAAACTCAGGGCAACAAACCTTACACGTACATTACCTTAAATTACACTCTAGTCAAATACAACATTGGCACATTTGACAAGAAAATATACACAAATAAGACAGGGCCAGAGGACTCTGTGACAGGTGGGCGTAGCCGGGGCTTGTTGTAGGGTGAGGCCCAGGAGAAGTTGGGGGGGCCCAGAGTGGCGGCCTGCGTCAGGAGGCCGCTGGTCGTCGGGGCGTCCGGAGGGGCCTTCGTCAGGAGGCTGGACTGCTAATGTTCGTCTGGGGCTTCGTCAGGAGGCCTGGCCATGATTGTTTCGTCCGAGAGTGGTCTGAGGGCAGCGCGATGTGGGCGCCCTTCCTGGGAAGCCGGGCCTAGGGGCTGGGCCTGAACAGGGAGAGTAGGCGCGCTTGTCGGTGCCCACTCTGTTGGGCAGGAGGTCATCGGGTGGGGCTTGGGAGGTCATGCCCCGGGGTCCTGAGGACATCTCGGTTGGTCCGGGGGCTGCGGTCTCTCCTCTGCTGAGCCTCTGTCAGGGGTGGACTGCGGCAGCTCGGTGGTGAAAAGCTCAGCCGGGATTGGGACTGCCAAGGGGCGAGCTGGAGGGCTAGGGCTCCAGGAATCAAAGGGCCTTACTAGGTCTCCTCCAGTTTTTGTTCTAGCTGGAGGGCGTCCCCGTTAGGAGAAGGGGGAAGGATACCCGAGCTGCTACAGGTAGACTCCAGCAGGCCCGGGAAATCCTCAGGTGGGGACAGCACTGGGGTAGGGGGCGAGGGGCAGCACGTAGCTGTTCCCTCCCTGGTGTGGCTTGTGGCCATCGCCAAGTCCCCTAGGGCACGAAAGGCAGAGCGGCTAGTGGCCGTCTCCTCCCAAGTGTGGCTTGTGGATATCACTGAGGGTTTGTGCCCCTGGCTACCGGTGGGCATAGTGTGGCTTGTGGCTGTCACCTGCTCAAGGGCGCCGCGCCCCGCGAGGACTACACCTCAAGTGCAGCTTGTGGCCGTCACGGGGGTGCAGGTGCAGCTTGTGGCCGTCAACAAGGTGCGGCTTGTGGCTGTCACCAAGGTGTGGCCTGTGGCCGTCACTGAGGTGCGGCTTGTGGCCATCACCGGTGCCCTTCTTCCCAGAGGGCCCGCAGGTGCGCAGCTTGTGGTCTCCCTCCTACAGGTGTGGCTTGTGGCCATCACCAGTGTAGGGTCCTTCCTGACAGAGACACGGCTTGTGGCCATCGGGGCTCTGGGGGTGCGGCTTGTGGCCGTCACCTGTTCCTCTTCTTTGGGGGGTTTTAGTGGGAGCAGCTTGTGGCCGTCACCCGTTCCCCTTCTTTTGGGGTTTTTAGAGTGGGAGCAGCTTGTCACCTGTTCCTCTTTTCTTATAGGGTTGTATTGGGAGCGGCTTGTGGCCGTCTACCCCCCCCGTGTGCGGCTTGTGGCCGTCTACCCCCTCCGTGTGCAGCTTGTGGCCTACCCAGTGTGATTGAGGGAGGGAAGCAGCTTCTGAGCGGCTAGTGGCTATCTCCTGCTGGCTATCTGGGGCTATAGAAATAGCCCCACCCCGAACCTGGCGAGGGCTGGTCCGGCGGAGATGTAGTCCGCCATGTCTGATAACTCAGTGGTGAGTTACCTGAGCGTGAGAGGGGTATGCGGGAAAGACGCCGGTGCACTCGTCTTGCACGGAGCCTGTGCTGACTATTTCTGCCCTTTGGGTGTCTCCTCTTGGGGTTGGTGTCTCAGCCAGGTAAGGTTCATGGGGCACTTCAGTATTCTGCATTTCACCTTTAATTCCCATCCCGTGGTACACAGGATAGGCTGCAGGCCTTTTTTTTTTTTTTTTTTTTTTTTTAAGTGCAAATACTCAATCTCAGCAGCTGCAACTCCAGATGTAGGGAAACTAGTGCTGAACATCTGCTCCTGCCCCACAGTGACGATATCTATCTACAAGTATGTAACCAAAGAGGGGAGTGGAGGGAGCATATCTCCCCCCCCTCCCTCCCTTGAAAATGCACAGAGCCTCACATCTGTCCGAAAAGGGGTGGCCACAAATGAATCACTGGCTGCCCTGACTCCAGCTCATCCCTTTCTTATATATCTGCAGTCCCCACCCCACCACTCCATCTCATCCTCTGTCTCCCTCCCCCCTCTAACTTGCACATAACACTCTCCTTGTCAGTCTCTTATTCTCCATTCCCTACTTACTCTCTGTTCTGCGGAGTGTTTAAGGGACAACTACTCGCTCCCTAAACACGGTGCTTAGAGCAAGATCCTCTTTCTAGACTGGGCTGGGTATACTTAGGGCAACTAAAAGAAACATTGCATAAAAACACTGGGCAACAAACCTTACATGTGTATTACCTTAAGTCTCAGTCTAGACACAATACATACAGTGGCACACTATACACAGGAAACAATTTAATACAATGGACAAGGCCGAAGGACTCGGGCAGGTAACGTAGCCAATGTTGCTTCTGAGGTGGGCCCTGTTGTTGAGGATGGCCCAGGGTAGCAGCCTTCATTAGGAGTGGGGCCGGCCGGCTGTTGTTGGGGCACCTGGGGCCTTCATCAGGAGGCCAGGCTGCTACGGGGTCATCCGGGGGCCTTCGTCGGGAGGCCGGTTACTGCTGGGTCATCCGGGAGTGGTCTGTGGGGCGGCGTGGTAGGGGCGCCCGCCACTAGGGAGCCCGAGGGCTGGGCCTAAGGGCTGGGCCCGAACAGGGAGAGCAGGCGCACTTGTTGGTGCCCACTCTGCCGTGCAGAGCATCGTCAGGTGGGGCAGGGGAGGTCATGCCCTGGGGTCCTGGGGACATCTCGGCTGGTCCGGGGGCTGCAGTCCCTCCTCAATTCGGCCTTCGTCAGGGGTGTACTGTGGTGTTCCGTCCGTGAAGAGTCAGTCAGGGTCAGGGGCTGCCAGAGACCCGGCTGCTGGGAGTGGACTCCAGGTTTCAGGGGGCCTCTCCAGACCTCCTCCAGCTGCTGCTTCTCTGGGAGAGTGTTCCTGGGCAGGGGAGGGGCGAGGAAACCTGAGCAGCCACAGGTGGAGTTGGGCGAGCCGGGGAAATCCTCAGGAGGGGAAGGCACTGGGGTAGGGGGCGAGGGACGGCACGTAGCCGTTCCCTCCCCGGCGTGGCTGATGGCCGTCGCTGGGTCCCCTAGGGCGCGGAAAGCGGAGAGGCTGATGGCTGTCTCCTCCCTCATGCGACTAGTGGCTGTCACTGAGGGTCCGTGTCCTTGGCTGGCTGTGGGCAGAGTGCAGCTGGTGGCCATCCCATGCCCACTGGTGTGGCTGGTGGCCATCACCAGAGAGCCATCCCCCGGGAGGACTACACCCCTGGTGGGGCTGGTGGCCATCACTGGGGTGCAGGTGCGGCTAGTGGCCGTCATCAAGGTCCTACTTCCTGGGTGGACCACAGGGATAATGTGGTTGGTGCCCGTCACCTACCTGCTGGTGTGGCTGGTGCCCGTCACCTACCTGCTGGTGCGGCTGGTGCCCGTCATCAAAGTTGGGTCCCTTCTGTTGGAGGCGCTGCTGGTGGCCGTCACCGATGCCTTCTTCCCTGGAGGGTTTTAGTGCAAGAGCAGCTGGTGGCTGTCTCTCCCCGTGTGTGGCTGGTGACCATCGCCCGGTGTGAGTGAGGGAGGGAAACAGCGAGTGAGCAGCTGGTGGCCGTCTCCTGAGTGCTGTCTGGGGCTGTGAGAACAGCCCCACCCTGAACCTGGCGAGGGCTGGTCCGGCTGAGATGTAGTGTGCCGTGACTGCTACCTTGTTGCTGAGGCACCTGAGCACGAGAGGGGTGTAGGAGAAAGGTACAGGTAGGCCCGTCTTGCACTGAGCCCGTGCTCACTGTACTGTATTTACCACTTGGATGTCTCCTCCTAGGGTGGGTGTCGTACTCAGGTGGGGTGTTTTGGTGGCGTGTATTTCACTCTCTTTCACTTAGGTATTTTGTGGCGTGGAGTTTTCCCCATTACAATCCCCAAGTGTACCCAAGGCGGGATACAAGCCCACCCCACTAAAGATCATGTTGTGAACATCCTGCCGAAGCCCTGCTGTATACTCAATGCAGTTATCCTCCAACTACCTCCTACATTTCTATCTGCCTATAGCCAGACGCCATAATCCCATAACTCTGAGTTGTTTGTTTTACCGGGAGGGGCACTAACCCTCCACCAACCCATTTGTTGACAAGTAGGGTACACATATGGGCTGGTTACATGGTTACCATCCAGGGCTGTAAATGATTTCTTGGCTTACAGGAAACCATTACGCTTGTCACTGAATGTGAAAGAAGAGCAATAAAAAGTGACAGGAAAGATGGGAAAAATAAGAAAAGAGGAGTGCAGACACAGAAATAGAATTATGATAAAGGTGAAGGAACAATTAAGTAGGCATCACTACAGTAAATGAGTGGATGATAGTCGCCACCACCTAAAGTCTATTTATCTACTGCCAAATATCTTAATCCCGTAAGTGGTGGCCGCAAACAATTGGCTTCCATGTCGCCTTGTCCCCCGCCATTTCATTGCCCTGCTCCCAGTTCACACCCCCTCTCTCATATACCTCTCCACTCCATCCCTTCATCTCATCCTTGGCCTCCCCCTCCCTCTCCCCCCTCCACCTCACTCACATACACTCTCCTCATCAGTCTCTTACTCTCCATCCTCTCCACATGCCCAAACCACCTCAGTGTGTTTCTCCTAACAATTCCTATCACATCCACATCCACACCACAACGCTCCTTCACTTCCTCATTTGTCAGTCTCTCTCCATGTGACTCCACATGCTCCTCTCAAATAACTCAGTTCCACTGTCCTCACTTTTGACTTCTGTCCCTCCAACAAGGTCCAAGCTTCACTTCCATACATTATAGTTGGTATCACAATACTGTCATGTAGTAGCTTTTTCACTTACATGCTCACTTCCTTGTTTCTTATCACTGCTTTCAAGGAACCAGCAACCTTCCTTCCCTGTTGCACCCTTTCAAGCACTTCACCCTCTAAACTTCCATCCTTACTCATCACACTACCCAGGTACTTAAAAGCACTCACATTTTCCATTTCCTCCCCATCCAGTCTCACTGTACATTCACTGACTTCACTTCTCTCGAAGACCATAACTTTACTCTTCCCTACATTCATCTTTAGATTCCGTTTCTTACACACTCTCCCAAACTCATCCACCAAGCCTTGCAGTTCCCCTTTGTCTTCACGTAACAACAAAGTATCATCTGCAAACAACGGTACAGGTAGTTTTCAAACACTGCTCTCCCTCACTAGGTCTGCTCCAGTATCCACTGCCCTACCTTGTATCTCTTTTATAACCCCATCCATATACAGATTGAACAACCATGGAAACATGACACATCATTGTTTCAATCCAACCTTCAAATGGAAAAATTCACTCAGTTCACTATCCACAAGCACTACAGCCTTAGCACCCTCATACATATTCTTCATGGCCATGAACAACTTCCCATCTACTCCATATATTCTTAATACTTTCCACAATCCGTCTATCCACCCTATTATATGCTTTCTCCACATCCATGAAGGCCTCATACAACTTCTTTCCCTTCTCTAGAAACTTTTCCACTAGAGATCTAAGAATGAATATCTGATCTACACAACCTCTTCCCTTCCTAAAACCTTCCCTGTTCGTCTCCATCTAATTCCTGTTATTTTCCTCTGTCAGTAAGTATCCTACCATATACTTTTCCTATTACACTAAGAAGACAAATACCCCCATGATTACCACATACTTCTTTTTCCCCTTTTCTTTTGTACAGGGGAATAATTATACCTGACCTCCAATCCTCTGGGACTCTAGCTTCCTCCCAGGACAATCTGCACATCTTCCACATCCATTCTACTACTATCTCTCCTCCATGCTTCAACATTTCATCACACACTCCGTCAATTCCTGGGGCTTTCCTATTTCAACTTTCTTCATTGCTTCCACAACTTCCATCCTACTGATTTCTTCTTCTCTTCTCACATCCCTTCTCCCAGCCATTCGCCAGCCACTTACACTTGCATTACTTTCATTCTCTATGTTCAACAGTTCCTTAAAGTGTTCTCTCTATCTGCTCACTTTTTCTCCCTTCTCCACTAGTAATCTACCATTTTTATTCTTCACTCCCCAGCTAACTTCTTTGGCACCCTGTCTAACTTTCCTTATCTCTGTCCAGAACATTTTCTTACATTCCCTCCAAGTTACACTCAAGTTCCTCCCAAATTCCCCATCTACTCTATTCTTACTCTCTCTTACTAATCTTTTGACCTCTTTCTTCTTCTCTATATATAACTCTCTCTTCCGTCTCTCAACTTCTTCCATGCCCCTGTTTCTCATCCACTCACTAAATTCTTTCTTCTTTTGTGCCACAGCCTCTCTCACCTCTTCAGTCCACCATGCTGTTCCCTGTACCCACTTTAGTCTTTTCACCCCACACACACCACCTTACATGCTGCACAGATTTCTTCTGTGAATATCTTGCACACACCTTCCATGTCCCCCATCTGCTCCAGTCTATATTTAACCAATCACTCCTCCACTTCCCTCATATATGCTACCTTTTTTCCATCCTCTTGTAACTTTTCCACTCTCCTTGTATGCAGGCGTCTACTTCCTCCTGTCCTTCCCTTCTTCTATTTCTCCATTTTGTTTGGATTAATTTCTGACCACCACCAAGTGGTGGTGCGAAAGTCCACTCACCCAACCTCTATATACTCTTGCATCCATTTCACACCTTCTCATCCTTTCATCCACACACGCATAATAAATAATTTCCTTTCGTTCATTCAGTTCACCACCCACCTTTCTCATCACTCCCCACGTATACCTGTGGATCATTTTGTGCCTGAAGAGGGTATTAGCTATCACCAACTCCCTCCCAGCACAAATGTCCACTAAAGCACTGCCATCCTCATCCATCTCTGCAGGCACACCCCACTCACCAACTACTCCATCCACCTTCCCATTCCCTACTTTTCCATTCATATCTCCAATCAAAAACACTCTCTCATTCCTTTCAGACTCTTCCATGCACATTTCCACATTTGTCCAGAAGTCTTCTCTCACTCTGCTTGCACGATCTTGCGTTGGCGCATACATGCACACAATCGCCCACATTTGTAGTCCAGCTTTCAATCTTACCCACACAATCCTTGAGCCAATTGATCCATACTCTCTTATATTCTCCTTCCATCTGTTACTCACAGCAATACTCTCTCCTGCTTCTGCCCTCTTATTTTCACCTACTCCTGCGCATATACCCCATCGATACCATTTCCTTTATCATTAAAACGTATACTCCTTTAATCTTCTTCCTGATAGTACCACCTCAACAGTGTGCTGTTGCTGAATCGTGAAATGTTAGCACACAGTTGCCAGATGGTCCTGCATTCCTTTTTTTTCTTTTTTTTCCTTGCCGGATTTACCAAATTGTAGGCTATGGTGGGTGTAGTAGAACCTTTTCTAACATATTCTCTTACATGTCGATTAGATCTTAGTACTGTTTGCATTATCTCCAATAGATAACCTTGCCATGGGTCAACAAGCCTCCTATTATCTGTACTTCTTAAGTACTAACATAATGCGACGATGCGGTAAGTGGATGGTAAGGTTAATCCTCATACGGGATGAAGAATTCCTGTTGGTCTCGTTGGTTAATGTATTCCAACCGAATTGATCCCATAAAGGTTTACATCCGAGGGTTGGTTGGGGTTTACTGCTCACTAGAAATCCTATAGGTAGTACATACTCTTGACTATTGTTCACATAATGTCACTCATAAGGAAGAGCAACGCTGACCTATCCGTAAATGTTGGGACGACTGAATAGCCTAGACTCCTTACGCACCCAATAAGGAAAAATTATTAGATATGGTTTCTGTAGTGCGGCGTGTTTAAGAGGCGACTACTCGACTACTCGCTCCTTACACACGGCGCCTAGAGCGGGGTCCTATTTCTAGACCAGGTTGGGTGTACTATTGGCAACTAGAAGAACAGGGCATAAAAACACTGGGCAACAAACCTTACATGTATATTACCTTAACTCTTTACACTAGACACAATACATATACAGTGGCACACAATACTTGAGAAATAGTTCAACACTATAGACAGGGCCGAGGGACACTGGGGCTGGGGCATAGCTGTAGGTTGCTCCTGGGATAGGCCCGGCGTCTGGAGGTCCCGAGAGTGGAGGCAGCCTTTGTCTGGAGGCTGGCTGGTGCGGGTCGCCCAGGGGGCCTTCGTCAGGAGGCCGGTTCCCTGTCGGTTCATCTAGGGGAGGGGCCTTCGTCAGAAGGCCAGACTGCCAGTGGTTCGTCTGGGGTCTTTGTCAGGAGGCCAGGCTGCCGTCGGGTCATCCAGGAGTGTTCTAGGGAGCGGTGTGGTAGGGAAGCCTGTCACTGGGGAGCCCAAGGGTCGAGCCTAAGGGCTGGGCCCGAACAGGGAAAGCAGACGCACCTGTCGGCCCCCACTCTGGCATGCGGGTTGTCATCAGGTGGGGCAGGGGAGGTCATGACTCGGGGTCCTGGGGATGTCCTGGCTGGTCTGAGGGCCTCGGCCGGGCCTCCATCAGGGGTGATCTGCTGCATCCCGCCAGTGCAGAGTCCATCAGGGCTGGTGACTGCCGGGGAGCCAGTTGTAGGGCACAGACCCCAGGTGTCAAGGGGCATTTTCAGACCTCTTCCAGGAAGGTGTCTCCGGTCAGGGAAGGGGCGAGGAAACCCGCTCTGCCACTGGTGAAGGTGGGCAAGATAGGGAAATCCTCAGGAAGGGAAGGCACTGGGGTAGGGGGTGAGGGGCAGCACGTAGCCGTTCCCTCCTCGGCATGGCTGGTGGCCATCGCCAAGTCCCCTAGGACACAGAGATCAGAGCGGCTGGTGGCCATCTCCTCCCTCGGGTGGCTGGTGCCCGTCACTAAGACTCCGTGTCCCCGCCTAGCGGTGGGTGGAGTGCAGCTGGTAGCTGTCACACTCCCAATGGTGCGGCTGATGGCCATGCCCAGCGAGACCTACACCCCAGGTGCGGCTGGTGGCCGTCATGGGGGTGCACGTGCGGCTGATGGCCATCACCGAGGTCCTACTTCCATCAGGGACTGCAGGGATGATGCGGCTGGTGGCCGTCATCTAAATCACCGAGGTCCTACTTCCATCAGGGACTGCAGGGATGATGCGGCTGGTGGCCGTCATCTAAGTCGGGTCCTTTCTACAGGAGTCAGACGAGGTGAGCCTAGTGGCCATCACCTGCCTGGTGGTGCAGCTGGCAGCTGTCACCGAAGCCCCCTTCCCTTCGTTCGTTCGTTTTTTGAAGGCTACAACATGCTTGCATGCGTCGGCCTTTTTGGATTGAAGCATGTAGCATTTTATGACCGGATGCCCTTCCTGATGTCTACCAATGACTCTTGGGTGGATTCGATCCTCCGACCCTACGGCCAGAGCGGAGCGCTCTAACCCACTGAGCCACGGCTCAGGGTATTTAATCTGAGAGCAGCTGGTGGCCGTCTCTCCCCGTGTGCAGCTGGTTGCCGTCACTCAGTATGACTGAGGGAGAGAAGCAGCAAGTGAGCAACTGGTGGCTGTCTCTGGGATGCTGTCTGGGGCTAAGGAGTTAGCCCCACCCTGAACCTGGTGAGGGCTGGTCCGACTGAGGTGTAATGTGCCATGACTGCTACCTCCGAGTAGAGGCACCTGAGCACGAGAGTGGCGTAGGGCAAACGTAGAGGTAGTACCATCTCGCGCTGAACCCGCGCTCACTGAGTTAGCCTCTTGGTTGTCTCCTCCTAGGGTGGGTGTCATACTCGGGTGGGATGTTTTGGTGGCGTTTATTTCAGTTACATTTAATTTGGAGCATTAATCTTAAATCAGTGGGGCACAAGTCACTACTTTTTGTCTGTTTCGTTTAAAAACACACCCACAATCGACATGATCTATGACGGGGTCTGGAAACAGAATGGAAAATGAAATACCCACCCCAAGGGGAGACCACAGGGAGGCACGTGACGGTGACCCAGACAAGACGGGCTAATTACGTCCCCTGCCACCATGCGCCCTTCTTCCCCTCAACGGAGCCCACGGGAGATACACTGTCCTGCGCACTACTCTAGGGCCAGACCAACACTCGCCAGGATCAGGGTGGGACTTGTTCCTTAGCAGTCCCAGGTAGAACCGCGACGATGGCCACCATCCTCATCAGGAGAAGGCCACCGTACTCTTCTCATCTACCACCTCCTGCAGAACCATGGTGATGGCCACCGTCCACGCCGGGGAGGAAATGGCCACCGTCCTTTCCTCATCTGCAGCCTCCTCTGGGAGCAGGACTGCGGCAATGGCCGCCGTCCACACCAGGGAGAGAACGGCCACCATCTTTTCCTCATCTGTTGCCCCCACAGGCACAAGCAGAACCACGGCGATGGCCACCGTTCGTGTCGGGGAGGAAACATCCACCGTCCTTTCTTCATCTACTGCCTCTACAGGGAGCAGGACCACAGCAACGGCCACCGTCCACGCCGGGGAGAGAACGGCCACTGTCCATCTCTCACCTGCTGTCCCAGGTCCCAGTGAAACCGCAGCGGAGCTTCCTGTGCCTGTTGGGGAGGGGCCAGCCAGTCGTCCTTCCCTCAACCACTACCCCTGCGACACCCCTCAAGGGTAGCGTGCTTCGCTCGCCTCACCCCTCCCAAGGTCAAGTGGGACACCCCTCTCTCTCTCCCCACAAAGCCAGCGGAGGTGCAGCTGGAGAAGATCTAGAGCAGCCCCGTAGAGACTGGGGATTCGTTTGCTGCAGCCAACGCCTCCATGTCACCCCTCGCTGACAGATTCCTGGAGGAGGAGACACTGCAAGCAACTCCTGACGGCCTCTCAACCCAAGCAAAGCCACAGCCCTCAGTCACCCAGGGGCATCTCCAAGACTCCAGGACGAAACCTCCCCAGCCCGAATGCCGAACAGCCCTCCTCAAGGAGCAGGCGCAGGGAAACACACCCGCTCTCCCCGTTTGGCCCCAGTCCGAAGGGCCGACTCACCCACCCTCTAAAGTACACCGCCCAGCGGCCCACCTCCGATGACCAGGCCTCTGACGGCGGTCCCGTGCCTCCTGTTGAAAAGAACGCCTGACGGGGCCCCTCCCCCACCTGGACGACACATGCAGTTGCCAAGTCACCAGTAGCCCAACCCGGATCCTCAGTGTGTCAGATAGTGTGTTTGATCTGTATGGTGTACTGTGTCCGGCACTGTATATCTTTATGGTAATATACGTGTAAGGTTGGTTGACCCGAGTTTTTATGTCCTGTTCCTTTAGTTGCATATTCTACACCCGATCTCGAAGGGAACCCCAGACCCGTCGCTCGTGTACAGAGAGCAAGAAGTTGAGCTCTGAACACATAGCATAACAGAAAAGATGACGGGTGGTACAGTACAAGCATGTGCAATAATATGGAATGATTTTGAACAATCCGTTTAGATGCTCAAAGGCTGGCTGAATTGAGAATCATAGAAAACTGAACGCTGCCGTTTTCCGTTGAAATTTCAGAAAATTTTCAAATTATGTCTTATCATTACGATTGTGTTTAAATGTGCGATCTGGGTATGTTTCCGTCAATGGCCATACTACTGGCTGGCAGTAGGTGTGTGGATAAAAATCAATGGTGAAATGGAATCCAAGCCGAAAGCTGGTGCCACCTGACGGGAATGTGGAGAAACTTAGTCGTCTGTCTGTTTACTAGGTTGTGGGAATCCGATTCTGAAGTTTTCTGCATTTTTCCTTCGGGAATTGACCCTTGCAAGAGAGTGATTGTAAGTTCTTTGTACCCTTTGCGTCGCAGTGATTGTTTTGTTCAGTTACTGAAAGAGGAATCAACAGTATAATGGCCTGAAAGGTGAATTACGATGTAACCCCTGTTTTCAAGCAGCTGATTTGTTGACATCATAGACCACAGCTGATCTAGTCAGCTGATGTAACATGTGCTTTCTTGATGACACCACAGTCCCTGATCAGCTAATTACATACATCTCTGTCTGTGAGTCTCTGTGTACCTTCAGTCGCATTGTGATTGTTAAACCAACTGTGTTAATTACAAATTGTAAGAATGTACATGAGCTTCGAACTGATTCTGGCTTTGTCTTCAGTGCATATGTTGGGTGATGGCTGTTCCAGGTGAAGATAAGCATCTAAATCTTTGCTACTTACAGTTGGACAGTGGAACTTCTCTTAGTATTAAATTGAAGTTACACCACTTCCCACTTATCAGCTCTTCATTTTCACATTATCTAGTAATGCCAGTTGTGTCAGTAGTTTTTATTTATTTATTTGTTTTTAAGCACAACCAATTGAAACCAGAAATTTGACATCTTCCTAAGGAGAGACAGAGAGGAGGAGGGAAAAAAAAAGATTTTAGAGGAGTGGGAGAAGTGTGAAAGGATAAGCTAGCTTATACAACTCAAGTACAGTAGATTGTTAATTTGTTAACATTATACTCTCACTGCATCTTCATAAAAAACATATTACAGGAGTTGTATTAGATTGCATACAACTCTTTATGGGAGCGTAATAAGGTACAAAATTAGTAGGAAAATATCATTCACATCTTTTATTAGCCACTGCCATACTGATTCTCTGTAAGATAGTTTACTGAATACAGTATCAAATTATGGTATATTTTTAAGTTTTGGAGAATATTCTATTAATGGAAGGTCTATGGATTAACTTCCATCCATAAATCATCTGTAGACCCAGGATTTCGATGGTTTGAATGGTGAGTGAATGAATGTGTGGTTCATTTTATTGGCCATGTGTTTACTGTTGAATAGTTCTCCCGCTATCATTATTCCCCCCTCCCCATACTGGTACCCTACATGACCACTTGTGGGTTAGTAAAAAAAAGGCAATATGGTGATGGTGGTGGTGGTAATAGCTAGCAAGGATGATAAAAGAAATGCATCCTAGAAGTAAAAGTGTTAATTTAGTGAAATTAGAGTAGAGTAAAACGTCGATAAGTCGACCCTGCTGAAGGTGGAATTTCCGAAAAGTTGAACTGTGACCGAGGTGTGACATACCGTAGTGTTTATTCAAAAGGTTACATTTTAGTTTAATTGACTGTAAAGTGAAGTACAAGTGCAGAACTTTGTCCATCCATATACCTAGGCTGCTTCCCCCAAGAAAAGGGAGGTAGCCGAGACAGGTCAACACACCTCCAATTTACTCATCCACTCAGACACATTCATTCGCATTTTAGCCCCAAAGGGGAGAAGGGACAGATCTTCACCGCACCACACCGCACGAGGGGCAACTACGCAGTGCAGTCAGTGACATCCGCAGCAGGGCCCGACAGCAAAGCTGGTTTACCCCTGCCACATCATAATGGATCCATCCCCTTACCTGCACCTGACCTGATCAGCTGATCAGACAAAAAGCAGGAGAATATCCCCTCAGGGCTGCGTCATCATTTATTCATTCACAATTTCTCTCCATTCGTTTCTATCACGCACAGCCACTCTTCCTTGCTCAACAGACAACCCTCTCGCATCCAACGCTCTCCTCACACTGTCCATCCATCCTATTCGTGGTCTTCCTCTCAGCCTTACACCTCTCACATCAGATCTAGTTATCTTTTTCACCAATCGCTCATTATCCATTCTCTCCATATGCCCAAACCATCGCAACACCCTCTGTTCAACTCGATCAGCCAACTCCCGAACAATTCCAGTTCTCCTTCGCACTTCATCATTCCTCACTCGATCCATACGCGTCACTCCACACATACTCCTCAGACACCTCATCTCCATTACATTCAAACATTTCCTCTCTGCTACACCCGTATTCCATGTTTCAGCCCCATATAATGCAGTCGGTACAACAATACCCTCATACAGCCTTCTCTTTACATCCATTCTGAGTGAACGACATCCAAACACTTTTTTCATTCCTCCCAACACCTTTCCAACTTCATTCATTCTAAACTTCACTTCTGCATCTATTCTTCCATCCGTAGCAACATGTGACCCTAAATACTTAAAACACTCAACCTCCTCAAGCAACTCACCATTCAAAACTATATTCATCCTCCTACCATCTATCAACCTCGTACACTTCATCACTTTACTCTTATTCTCATTTATTTTCAGTTTCTTCCTTTCACACACCCTTCCAAACTCCTCTACCAACTGTCTCAATCTCTCCTCTGAATCAGCCACCAGTGCAGTATCATCCGCAAACAGCAGCTGCTTCAGATTCCACTCTCTACCATCATTCACCAGACTCAGTCCTCCATCTAACACTCTTGCATTCACCTCCCTTACAACACCATCCATATAAATATTAAACAACCAAGGCGACATCACACATCCCTGCCGCAGCCCCACTCTCACGGGAAACCAATCACTCATAGTATTTCCCACTCTCACACACGCTCTACTATTTACATAAAAACTTTTCACTCCTTTTAGTAACCTGCCATCAAGCCCATTCAATCTTAAAACATTCCACAAAGCCTCCCTATCAATTCTATCATATGCTTTCTCTAAATCCATGAATGCCCAAAACACATCCTTACCTTTCGCTAAATACTTTTCACACACCTGTCTCACAGCAAACACCTGATCCACACATCCCCTCCCTCTCCTAAAGCCACACTGCTCATCACCAATCACTCCCTCTGTACCCTCTCTAACTCTCTTAATTAACACTCTACCATACACCTTACCTACCACACTCAACAGACTTATACCTCTAAAGCTAGTACATTCATACTTATCACCCTTACCTTTATACAATGGGACCACACAAGCACTTGCCCAGTCAATTGGCACCATACCTTGCACAAAGCACACATTCAACAATCTTACTAACCAGTCAACAATAGTCGGTCCACCACATTTCAGGCATTCCACAGCACACCCATCCATACCTGCAGCTTTCCCTGTTTTCATCTGCTTAACTGCCTCTTGCACTTCCTCCATCGTGATCAAGGATTCATTCAACTCTCCCAACACATCTATTCCTTGCACCCTTCCATCTGCCACAATCTCAGCCTCCCTTTCCTCCTCTACATTCAACAATCTTTCAAAGTACTCCGCCCATCTTTTCCTTACTGCATCCATCTCAATTAACATCCTTCCATCCTCTGCTTTTACTCGCTCCTCCTTCCCAGACTCTCCCTTTTGCACTCTTTTCACCTCCTTCCAAAACATTTTCTTATTCTCCTGAAAATTCTCAGTCATCCGCCTACCCCACCTCTCATCTGCTGCCACTTTAGCACCACGCACAACCCTTCTCGCCCTATTCCTCTTTTCCTTATACCTCTCATATGACACCTCATCCTTCCTCTGCAACCACACTTCATATGCATGTCTCTTCTCACCCACAGCCATACTTACTTCCTCGCACCACCATTCACTTCCCTTCCTTACACCACCACCCACTTGTCTCACACCACACACCTCTTCTGCATGCCCCACCACAGCACTCTTAAACAACTGCCATTCCTCCTCCACACTGCCACTCTCCTGATCTTTCACTGCGTACCACTGATCTCTCAATTTCTCCTGATACTCTATCATTTTCTCTCTTTTATCTAACTCACTCACTTTCAAAACCTCCCTGCCACACCTAACTCTCCTAGATCTCACCCATCTCTTACCTACTCTCAACTTTCCCTCCACCAGGTAGTGGTCAGACATACCTCCACCCTCCCCTCTCAGAACTCTCACATCCAACAATCTTCCTATTACATTCCTGGAAACAACCACATAGTCCATCAATGCTCTGTCAACAACCCTTCCACCCTCCTGTCTCACCCATGTATACTTATAAATATCTTTCTTCTCAAACAAGGTATTCCCAATCACCATCTCTCGCTCAACACACACACCTATCATTCGTTCCCCATTTTCATTTCTTCCATGCACACCATGCATACCAACTACACCTTCAACTGGTACATTTCCCACTCTAGCATTCAGATCTCCCATCATTACCACATTCACATTCGCTCCAAAGCTCTGCAAACACTCATCAACATCATTCCAGAAAGACTCCTTCTCTTCTTCATCCCTTTCACTACCAGGCCCATATGCACTCACAAATACCCACAACTCACGTTCAAATTTCGCTTTCACCCACATCAGCCTCGATGACACCTCTTTCCATTCAATCACACACTGCTGTAGTTCCGGACTCACTAACAAGGCCACACCTTCTCTTGCCCTTCCTCTCTCAACACCTGACAATCTTCCATTCACACTTCCAAAAGTAGACTCACCTTTCCCTTTCATCTTTGTTTCACTCAAAGCTAACACATCCAACTTTCTTCTCACAAACATTCTCCCAATCTCCTCCCTTTTAGCCTCAATTGTACTACAACCACGCACATTCAAAGACCCAACCTTCAGGGTACGGGGATAACTCGATCCCCCATCCCTTTCTCTGGCCTGTCTCTTTTTAGGAACTAAAAAACAGAGGAGGGGGTCCCTAATCCCCTCACCCCGCCCCTTTTAGTCGCCTTTTACGACACGCAGGGAATACGGTGGCGGAATTCTTCCTAACACAATCTGGCTGCAGAGTAGTAGCACCATCCCATAGTGCGGCCAGATTATGTTCCCCCCCCGCCACAGGGGGGGGAACTTTATGTACTGGTATTTAAATGACAGCTGTGCCCCTCCACCTATGGAACCACCTATCCTAGCCTAGCATATGACAGGTGCCAAATTGTTTTTATTGTTTATTTTTATTGCCTTATAACCTTGTTTAGTGTTGATAAACAAGTAATAACATATACTTTGCGTTTATTGGGAGGGTAATATAGGGTGAGATAGTGAGAAAATGGCAGAGTATAAGAGAATAGTGGAAGAAAGATTGGGAAGGTGTGAGTTAGAGCAGATGGAAGAGGTGGAAGATGTATGTAAGATTTTCACGGAGGAGATAGGCACAGCGTGTGAGGAGGTTTGTGGAGTGAGGAGGAGATGCAAGGGAGAGCATGGATGATGAGGTGAAACGAGCTGTGGAACAAAAGAAGAAGGCATATAGTGAATGGCTAGCAAGCAGAGGTAGGGGAGAAGATGAGAGAGAGAAGAGAAAGGTATATGTAAGCTGGAGAAGAGAGGTGAAGGAGAGTAAAAAGAAAGTGGATGAGGAGTTTGGGAGGAATCTGAGTGTAAAATGGAGGGAGAGTAAGAAATTGTTTTGGAAGGAGGTAGAGAAAGTAAGACAGTGTAAAAGGAGAAATAGTAGGGGAGTGAAAGATGGAAATAATAGATTGATGGTGGAGAAGAGAAAGAAATTGAGGAGATGGAAGGAGCACTTTGAGGATTTGTTGAATGTAGAGAGTGAGAGCAGAGCAAGTATAAGTGGCTGAGGAATGGCTGGGAAAAGAAGAGGGAAGAGGAGGGAGGAAGAGATCAGTAGGGTGGAAGTAGTGGAAGCACTGAAGAAGGTCAAGATGGAAAAGGCCCCAGGAATTGATAGAGTGTGTGGTGTGAGATTTTGAGGTATGGGTGTGAGATTGTTGTGGAATGGATATGGAAGCTGTGTAGATTGGCTTGGGAAGAGGGAAGGGTCCCAGAGGACTGGTAATCAGGTATAACTTCCTTTATACAGTATAAAGGAAAAGGGGAGAGAGAAGTATGTGGTAACCAAAGGGGTATTTTGCCTTTTTAGTGTGACTGGAAAGATATTTGGCAGAATACTGATTGATAGGGTTAGGCATATAGCCTAACAAAGGATTTAGTTGGAGAAGAACAAGGGGGATTTAGGAAGGGAAAAACGTGTGTAGATCAGATATTTGTTCTAAGATGTTTAATGGAGAAGTAGCTAGAGAAGGGCAAGAAAGTGTATGCTGCCTTCATGGACTTGGAGAAAGCTTATGACAGAATAGATAGGCAAGGTATGTGGAAGGTATTAAGAATATATGGAGTGGAGGGGAAATTGTTGAGTGCTGTGAAGAGCATGTACGAAGGAGCTAGGGCTACTGTGCAAATAGATGGTGAGCTGAGTGAGTTCTTTGATCTGAAAGTGGGACTGAAACAGGGTTGTGTGATGTCTCCATGGCTGTTTAATATATACATGAATGGGGTTGTAAAGGAGGTGCAAGGTAGGACAGTGGATGTGGGGGTGGCTCTAATGAATGAGGGCGAGATGTGGAAGATTCCGGTGTTGTTGTTTGCTGATGACACAGTATTGTTGAGTGAAGATGAAGGGGAGTTGCAAGGTTTGGTGAGTGAATTTGGGACAGTGTGTAAGAAGAGGAATCTGAAAATCAATGTGAACAAGTGTAAAGTTATGGTGTTTGAGAGGAATGAAGTCACAGAATGCACAGTGAGGTTGGATGGTGAGGATATGGAGAATGTGAGTGCATTCAAGTACTTGGGTAGTATGATGAGTAAGGATGGAAGTTTTGGGGATGAAATACTTGAAAGGGTACAGCAGGGAAGGAAGGTTGTTGGTTCATTGAAAGCGGTGATGAGAAATAGGGAGGTGAGTATGGAAGTCAAGAAGTCACTGCATGATAGTATCGTGATCCCTACCCTGACGTATGGAATCGAGGCATGGACCATGCTAGAGGGTAACAAGTCAAGAGTGAGAGCAGTGGAAATGAGTTACTTGAGAGGAGCATGTGGAGTGACATGGAGGGACAGGTTGAAGAATGAAGAAGTGAAGGAATGTTGTGGGGTGGATGTGGATGTGGTTGAGAAGATTAGGAGAAATACACTGAGGTGGTTTGGACATGTGGAGAGAATGGAGAATGAAACTCTGACTAAGAGGGTGTATGCAGGTGGGGTGGAGGGAGGGAGAGGAAGGGGAAGGCCAAGAATGAGGAGGAGGGATGGAGTTGAGAGGTACATGAGGGAGTGGAGAGTGAGCTGGAGGGAGGGAGAGGAAGGGGAAGGCCGAGAATGAGGTGGAGGGATGGAGTTGAGAGGTACATGAGGGAGGGGAGAGTGAGCTGGAGGGAGGGAGAGGAAGGGGAAGGCCGAGAATGAGGTGGAGGGGTAGAGTTGAGAGGTACATGAGGGAGGGGAGAGTGAGCTGGAGGGAGGGTAGGCAAATGGTAGGTGACAGAGCGACTTGGACGCATTTTGTCTGCAGTCACCCTTTGCGGGATTAAGGCGTCGGGCTATTGATAGATAGATAGATTGCAATTATTTCTGGTTAGTTAGAGAATTCAGTAAGTTGAACTACCCTAGAGCCCCATATAGTTGTTCGACTTATGGGTTTACTTATACATAGCTGATAAACTTTGTTCTTCAATTTCAGCAGGATGTAAGCTGAGCAAGGAATTTGGCCAGCACAACTGGTGTGTATTTGAAGAATATTGCTGGCCACTTCAGTGCTGTGCTTCACCATCCCAGTCCACTGTAACAATGGAGGAAACTCTTGGCCCTTTTACTTTCACTTCAAAGTTTGAGTGTGGCAACCTAGCTCGTGTGGAGAGGGTTGACCCTCCAGGTGAGGCACCCATATTTAATTATAAGTTCAGCCTATTCATTTGGTCTCTGGACACTACCTTACACAATCCTAAGGGGGGAAAGGGAGATCCAGTGATAATTATGACATTGATGATACAGTAACCCCTCATTTATCCATACTTGCAGTATATGGACCTGTTCATTATCCAGATACTTGATCTTGGCTCTGTTAAACCATTATTCAAATTTACTTGCTATTATCCGGACATAAAAGTCCCCGAAGTCAGTGGGGGTGTGAAAGATAAAAATGGTAGACTACTAGTGGAGAAGGGAGAAAAAGTAAACAGATGGAGAGAACACTTTAATGAACTGTTGAACATAGAGAATGAAAGTAATGCAAGTATAAGTGGCTGGGGAATGGCAGGGAGAAGGAGGGTTGTGAGAAGAGAGGAAGAAATCACCAGGATGGAAGTGGTGGAAGCAATGAAGAAAGTTAAAATGGGGAAAGCCCCAGGAATTGATGGAGTGTGTGGTGAAATGCTGAAGCATGGGGGAGAGATAGTAATAGAATGGATGTGGAAGGTGTGCAGATTGGCTTGGGAGGAGGGTAGAGTCCCGGAGGATTGGAAGTCAGGTATAATTATTCCTCTGTACAAAGGAAAAGGGGAAAAAGCAGTGTGTGGTAATCATAGGGGCATTTGCCTTCTCAGTGTAATAGGAAAAATATATGGTAGGATACTTATTGACAGAGTTAGGGAAATTACTGAGGAATTAGTTGGAGAAGAACAAGGAGGTTTTAGGAAGGGAAGAGGTTGTGTAGACCAGATATTCATTCTTAGATCCTTAGTGGAAAAGTTTCTAGAGAAGGGCAAGAAGTTGTATGCAGCCTTCATGGATCTGGAGAAAGCATATGACAGGGTGGATAGACAAGGTTTGTGGAAGGTATTAAGAATATATGGAGTGGATGGGAAGTTGTTGAAGGCAGTGAAGAGTATGTATGAGGGTGCTAAGGCTGCAGTGCGTGTGGATGGCAAACTGAGTGAATCTTTCCATTTGAAGGTTGGATTGAAACAAGGATGTGTCATGTCTCCATGGTTGTTCAATCTGTATATGGATGGGGTTATAAAAGAGATACAAGGTCGGGCAGTGGATGTTGGAG